>VDFB02163522.1:0-21059 GCA_007258455.2 Sequoia sempervirens
TTCCTATACATCACAATACAACACCTTTTCCATTTTCAACTAAAAAAAATATGTTCACCTCATAAAAATAAAAAAGACAAAAGCATCAACAAACACAAAAGAAAAGGAGATGATAGACATGTAGAAAACTATGAATTAACTTGAATCAATCTCAATTTTGCAATATTGATTATGCAATGAAAAATTAAAGATTATTTGGAATTATAGTTTAAATACAATGTGGAAGATTGCATATTTGACTCATTAGAACTCCTATTTCATTCCCACTACACATCAATTGAATTATGGAATGGAATTATGGATTATTTCTTGAATTTCCTTGCACAAGGTGATACATAAGCAATTAATTCATATAATTATGAATTGGATCTTCACACACTACATAAATTACATAATTTGTAGAAGATGTCAAAACATATTTATGCACAATGTGAATATCTATAATTCCAACTACAAATGGAAAAGAGATTGGATTGTTGGGAGGTATATTTTGTATCCATTGACTACCCAAGTGGCTAGACATACAAATATGTATTTGTTCAATAAGAACAAGAAAGAAGTACTTGCATTTCAATCTATCATCACATGGGCAATTACACTCTATCCCATTTCGTGATGTAAACCCTCTTCATGGACATTTCAAACCACTTTTACCTTACCAATTGCAAATACTTTCAATCCAATAAACAATTCATAAAATGAAAATCCATTGGAAGTAATAATGAACATCAAAGTGTTTAGTTTATAAAAGGATAAAAGATAGGGCATAACAACACCACATCACTCTACAAAACCAAACTTAAAATATGCAATAATCAAAAACTAATATCTATAACCTCCAAAGAAAGACTTCAACATCACTAATAGAATTGTTTCAAAAATAATTAAGATACAACAAGATATTTATGTGCAACTTATCAAATGTTGCATTCAATGGTTCTCTTCTTATTCTTGTTAATTAAATATTAGACATAGCATTATTCGTCTTTCAAATTATATTTTTATATAAATATAAAAAATTATGATTCTAAAACTAAATCTATGTTGCGAGCTATGCCAAAATGACACCACTAATTTCTTATCTATTCTCTACTCTTGTTATCTATATTGGTGCAAGAGCATCCACAGTCATTGGCAATCTTGCATCAACCAAAAATATTTCCTTGATTTGTTTTGTATTTTCAATAAGAGCTAATGTGTGTGCAAAATAATTATTTCTAATTTCTAAATATTGTAATTCTTCCTTGTGGTGATTGTAAATGTAATTTTGGAGGAAATATGCTCTAGTAAATGTTTTCAAGGCATCTCCATGGGAATATTCCTTTTTTACAGCTCATTTTTGGGTGGGACCACTCAATTATGTCATTCATTTGCATGCCATTGCATGCATTTGCATATTGGGTGTCCAACTTTGCATGTTGGTGCATGTTCACTCTTGGAGTTGTTGGGGCCACCGAAGATCAATGAAGATGCTAGAATTGACCAAAGTTGATTGGTTGAAAGATAGGCGTCCATGTGAGGGTCATGAAAATAATGAAAATATTCCATTTAATTTTTTAATTCTCCTAAAAAGTGGGTGTGGGAGTTTCTAGGTGGTATTGGAAGGTTGATTGGGAAGACTGCAGTGGTTTTCTCACTCTCACCCTTCTTTATATTGATGGCTTATCATTTTGGAGAGGAGATTTTAGAGTTTTTGCAAGTTTAGATGGAGAGATGCTACCGGATTGAGAAGGAGATTTGAAGACTCCATTGTTACAAATTTCTATTTGCGTAGAAGCTCATGTTTTAGGGAGCTAGTGAGCTCCACATTTTGGGAGATAGTGAGCTAGTGAAGTCCATGTGAAGGGAGCTCGAGAGCTTTAGTATCTAAGAAAGGTTGAAAGATACCAAGAAGTCATTTTTGTTGCAGGTTTGAAGGTGTGCTACAATAGCAAGAAGATTGGTGATTTCATGGTTTGATTAAGCAGTGATTTCTAATGAAGATTGTAGGTTGAAGGAGTTAGAATTGAGTGAAAGAGGATAGCTTGAAGGAGATCATTCTACATTTGATCTTTTTTGTTATACAATAGATTTATTTTATTTTTGCAATGGTTTTCATCAACCCATGTGACTACAAAACAATGTAACTTCATCTATGCTTTGTTGTTGTATCAATTCAAGAGTTTTTGAATGAGAAACATGAGACCTTGTAGATTTTTGGTGTTACTTTAAATAATTTTTGAGTTACATTTTTAGATTTTTTGGATTTGTGATTGAGGGTTGGATCAATTCTACATCAGTTGTATCGGAGCAGGAGTTCCTAAGTGTGTAGGTAGAAGCACCAATGTGAGGCAGTTTGCATGTATAGAAACTGAGGGTTTTGAAAATTTGTGTTAAGGATTTGTCAAGCCTTAAGGATGGAAAAGAGGAAGAAGAAAATGACTTTTGTCATTATATGGATTATGAAGATTCCTAGACTTGAGAAAATGAGAGAGAGAGAACAAGAAGAAATAAGAGTTGGAATCATAGAGTTGCAGCAACAAGTGGATGAATTAAGAGAAGAGATTGAAAGGAGAAAACAAGAAAAGAGAAGAGTTGAAGGTAATTTTGATTATCTTTCTAATGGTATTTTTATTATAGGAAAGAAAGAAAATGTAGTAGGGTGTTATGCATGCGACACATAGGAATCTAAGAAGAGGATGAATACGAAGAAATTGGTGAACCTAAAGCTAAGGAATGTCTATTGGAAGACATGAAGGATGAAATTAAAAAGGTTGCAGTAGAAACAAAAGAGTTGAGTGCAATGGAGGGCATTGAAGAATAGGACACCAAAGTTGCAATAGTAAATGAGGAGGTAAAACTTGCATTTGGCGAGTTAATTGGTGATTATGATTTGCATATGAATTATGTGAAGGGAATGGGTGAGTATGAGGAATAAGGAAAATAAAATTTTCAAATTTCAAGATGAGATTGAAACTAAAGATGATTTTTGTTTGAGTGAAATGGTAAAAGAAAGTGAGAAAAGAGTTGCAGTAGTGGAGAAAATTGAGGTAAAGTTTATTTTTCTGAATATTATTATGAAGATAAATGTGAGTATAATGAGGATGTAGTAGAGAAAATTCCATTAAAGGACATAGAGGAGGGTGAATATGATTTACTAATGCAAATTGTAGCAGTAGAAGCAAAGTGGGATGCATTGGTTGTAAGTCAAAGAGGGGCTATAGTTACATGTCTTGTAGAAGGCATGAAAGAAGAAAAAAAAGTTGAAGATGCAACACGTGATGAGAAGGTAGATTCCTATTTCAGTGAATTTGAGAATAATTATTTTCATGTTGAGATGCATGATTTAGTGAATTCAGTTGAGATGGTTCAAATAGATTTTGCTAGTGATGATTAGTATACAGAGAAGGATTTGTATGGTGTTACAAAGTTTAGTGCAGATGCATTTTGGTGGAGGTGGTCGAACTATGGTGGGTTGAATCCAACAAGATTAGAGGAGAATGTGAGTTACACTTGGAGGGGTCTGATCAGTTTATGGTGGAATTGATTCCACATTTAGGAGGCTGAGTGTAGAGAAGAGTTGTCGGAGGAGGATACTTGTTCCAACTAGGTGTTGGAAGAGGAGAAAGAGGAATCAATTGGAGGTACCAAATCTAGTGATGGATTTCATTAAATATTGCTTGAAATTTGAAAGGGTGGTACTACCACTCAACTCCATTTTGTGAATCCATATTCACAAAAAAAATCCTACCTTGGTTGTCTAATGCAGGAGCATTATAGTCATCAACAATCTTGCATCAACCAAAAATATTTCTTTGCTTTATTTTGTATTTTCAATAAGGGCTAATGTGTATGGAAAGTAATTATTTCTAATGTCCAAATATTGTAATTCTTCCTTGTGATGATTTGTAAATGTAATTTTGGAGGAAATATGCTTTGGTAAATGTTTCTAAGGCATCTCAAGGGGAATACTATTTTTGGGTGTCTTATCATCGTTATTCATTTGCATGTCATTGCATGCATTTGCATATTGTGTCCAACTTTGCATGTTGGTGCATGTTCATTCTTGGAACCATCAGGGCTACTGAAGATCAATGAAGATGCTAGAATTGACAAGAGTTGATTGGTTGAGAGATAGGAATACATGTGAGGGTCATGAAAATAATTAAAATATTCCATTTTATTTTTAATTCTCCTAAAAAGTGGGCGTGGGAGTTTCTAGGTGGTATTGGTAGGTTTTTTGGGAAGACTACAGTGGTTTTCTCACTCTCACACTTCTTTATATTGATGCCTTATCATTTTGGAGGGGGTTTTTGGAGATTTTGTAGGTTGAGATGGGGAGATGCTGCTAGATTGAGAAGGAGATTTGAAGACTCCATTGTTGCAGATTTCTATTTGCATAGAAACCCATGTTTTAGGGAGCTAGTGAGCTCCACATTTTGGGAGAGTGAGTTGTGAAGTCCATGTGAAGGGAGCTTGAGAGCTTCAACAAAAGAAGGGTTGAAAGAGACCAAGAAGATATTTTTGTTGTAGGTTTGAAGGTGTGCTACAACAATAATAAGATTGGTGATTTCATGGTTTGATTGCAGCAATGATTTCTAATGAAGATTGTAGCTTGAAGGAGCTAGAATCGGGTGAAAGAGGATAGATTGAAGGAGATCATTCTACATTTTATCTTTTCTATTAAATAGTAGATTTATTTCAGTTTTGTAATGGTTTTCATCAGCCCATGTGGCTGCAAAACAATATAACTTCAGTTATGCTTTGTTGTATCAATTCGGGAGTTTTTGAATGAGAAACATGAGACCTTGCAGATTTTTGGTGTTACTTTAAACAAAATTTCTGATTTACATTTTCATATTTTTGGGATTTGCAATTGAGGGTTGGATCATTCTACATCATATATTCACATATTTTTTACATTGCCAATATAGAAATTGACATCATATGTAATATTGCAAAAATCATATAATAGATCTCATATTGCACATATTAATAAATGATGATACACATTTTTTTCCATGTACAACTTTAAATATTTTGTTTTCTCTCTATTTTGAACTTAGATGTTGAAAATCATTTTAGATTACTCTTTTATTCTTTGAGTTTGTAAATCTACCTATACAATTGTTCTATTAATACTAAATATCTATTAGCCCATTTGCACTTGGAATATAGTCAAGTTCTTGAATACTGTACTAAGAAAGACTCTGAAAATATCTATAAAATATTTGTTCTAATTTTTTTAAAAACAGTTAACAATTCTCTAACTACATATCTTAAAAACAATCATATAAATTGTTCTTTGACTAATTAGATCATCAAACTAATTACAATATTTATATTAATAAGTCACAATAAAATTCATTACATTGACCACAACATTGGCAAGAACCTGAGGTAATGTGTCTCTTGTTTATATCAAGGATTATAATATTATGAATAGTGAAATATTTAAGAAAATAAAATTGACCAATAGGAGATCCATTATAAATTTAATTTTTTATTCTTTTGGAAAAATAAGAGTTCACCCTTTAAATTAGGTTGTCCTAAACAATGTTGTTTCTAATGGTGTGATTTGATGTAGAGTATTGTGCATTATTATATGAAAAATAAATTGATTTTAGAAATATTGATATTAAGTGTTTTTATATAAATATGTATTAGCTTATAATAATTAAATTATAATTTTATTGATATTTTATAAAAAATTCATGCGAGATGTCACTGTTGAGCTCCTGCGTTCCTAGGGTTTCGAGTGCTGCGGGTGCTAATGGTGAGAACAAGGCCTCACATGGCTGTGGTGACGCCTCTAGGTCCGTGTGTGCATGCTTTGGCATGGTGGGGAGCGAGGGTAAACAGGTGCATAAGGATGCTTCTTTTATTGTGCTTTCATCTGCACGCGGGGGCGTCAATGGGCAGGTTGCTGGAGGCAAAGACTCCCTTCATTCTTCTGTGGCTCTCAATGAAACTAGTAGTGGACTGTGTGACAGTAAGAAGGTGATCACCAAGTCTCTGCATGCTCAAGTGGGGGACCCAATGCCAAGCTTCGATGGCGGTGGTGGCCCCTCTTTGCTGCCAATTTCGTGCCCTAGTTTAGCTACCTGGCTGCGGATGCTCGATGCTCAGAAAAAGTTTTGGCGGGTGACTCAATTCATTTCCAACCTGCTGTTGGGTCTCAAGAATCGTCAGGCTCCAAGCATGGGGATAGTCCGTCATTTAGGGATATGCTTGTTGGCTCAATTCAAGGGAAAAAATTCAAATTTGCAGCATGGGATGCTCAACCACTAAAGGGAAAATCAGTTTCCAATGGATTCAGAATCTCCACGAATAGTCCAAATACCCTCATAAAAAAAAGCATCTTCTTCTTCCGTTTTGGTATTTTCAAAGAAGCTAAAAAAGGAGGTCGATGTTGGCGAACAGTATTTTGCATCTAGTTCAATCGCATGTGGCCAAAATTACCAGATCTCAAGGGCTTGGCAACCAACACTCAAAGGTAATGTAAAAATTTACCCTTGTGCTCAGGGATTTTTTATTGTGGTGTTCGACCATATTCAAGACAGGGATGCAATTCTGCAAGAAAAATGGTGTTGGGGAAAATCCTTTTTCAAGCCATGGTTTCCTAATTTTAACCCTACTATTGTTGTCTTCTTTATCAAACCTATATGGATTCGTCTTCCAAATCTCCCGTTATAATTTTGGTTTGTGGATTGCTTCCAAGCGATTGGTAATTCTTTGGGAAGATTCTTTGTTGTGGATTCAAACACAATGAATTTTACCCACACAAACTTTGCTCGCATCCTAGTTGATATGGATGTCACAAGAGATCTTCCTGGTGACATCGCATTCAAGTTCACAGATCATAGTTGTTGGAAGAAAATTCACAAATTCTAGATTACAAAGGTTTACCCTTCCATTTCAGGATATGCTTTGAAACTGGCATATGGCCAACTCCCACTCTAGAACAATCAAAAATCCAGGTTTGCAATCTTGGTGGGACAGTGTTTTACCTCATCACTACTCAATCAAAGCCCCATCAAAGGAGAAGGAGGTGAAATCAACGCCCTTTTAGAAGTTTGGGCCCTCCCCAAAAGTTGGGGAAGGGAAAGCGAAGACACAACAAACTACGAAATCCTCTTCAATAGTGAGTTTGGCATAGGAGTAGCATCTTCAAGTAGACAAGGAAAATTTAAACCCATCAACAAGCAACCTTTAGTTGGGTGTGGGGAATTCATTAGCTCTGGGTGGAGGGAGTACGCCATAAGCTGAAATCACGGACACCTTCAAAACGAAATAGAAAGTGGATGGGGAGGGTTGGCAGGAAGTACAGAGTAAGAAAAAGAAATCCCTCCAGTCATAATTAAATCAAATTAAATTGCAACTGGGTTCTCACACCAATTTTGGTGTCCATATTTCAACTTAGAATAAGGAGATGTGTTTGTACCTATCTAATGCAAATTTGCATGTCGTCCATTGGCCATTTATTTACACTTTAAATTTAATCAATAAAACTTTCTCTTAAGAATAATTTTGTTTTTATAATTTTATTGATTATATATAATATCATAAGGGAATCTTGGGAGTTACTTGATGGCTTTTTTGTTGGATTTGACCCCTAGGGTGGTTGTAATTTCTTGCTATGTACCACTTTCTTGATTTAATAAAGCTTTTATCTTCTTCTTTTTAAAAAATAATATCATAAGGGAATAAAAAACTATATAAATAAGGATGAATGATGTAGAAGTTACATAGAATTAGTTTGTCAAATGTTGAGAAATTGGTTCTCTCAAGTTGTACATTCTCAAAATTAGGACAACCTCAAAATTATTGTCACGTGACTTGTCAAATTGATTTGATAGATTATGGACTTCTATAACCTATCACTTTGATCAATGATATTTAAATATATACAAGGATTGGGGTGATCCCACAATACTGGTTTACAATTTTTGGCCAAACTGGACACTGAACTAATTTTTTAAAACTAAATCTTCACTTTCGGGCACCTATAGTAGCTAAACCGTGAGGAATTTGAAAATGATGCAAACTAGTGATTTGTGAAATTTTGTCTGTTGATTCTAAATATATTTTTTTCAAAAAAATTGGAATTATATTGCATTTCTTTTCCCATCTCCTTCAAAAATTAGTTTTTTTCAATAAACACCATTTTTAAGCAGTGACGCTCATCGTATAACACAATTTTTTTCCATGAAGGATAAAATTCTAATTTTTCCAAATTTAGATTTGTAATTACGATATCTAGTTCTTCCAATTGGTTTCATAGTGTTTTATTGAATATTTTTCCTTAATCAAGTTTCAAAGTCAAACCAATTACAATTCACATAGGCAAAACCGTGATAACACAATTTTTTGCATGTATCTAAAATTCAATTTTTTTCTGCTGGATCAAGGGACTTCAATATCCGGTGCACCTTATATTTTTTAAAAAAATTGATAATCTTCTACTTTTTTCTACATATGCAATTAAAGCATTTGATTTTCGAAAAAACCTACATTCACAAAAAATAAAATAAAAATATATAATAATAAATTAAATCTCTATTTTAAAATTATATTTCTTTTGGGAAACAGTATGTTAAATACATGACAAAAAATGTAGTACCAAATTAAATCTAATGATCCCTGCCAAAGGTCTTCCATTCGACAAGGCTATGCGTAACAAATGCTTCCCAGAATTTTTCATCCTGGTAAGTTCCATTTACCCAGTTTGGCCTAGTGGACCACATAGGAGGTTGTTGAAATTTTCCACCTTTTGTGGACTTGATATCTCATACCCTCATCATCACTTCCACCTTTGTGATTACTACCAAAGTGTGATTATCTCTCCACCTTTTGTGGAGATTACTCAATATCTTTTCCACCTTTAGATAGAGTGATGAACCATTGTTGTCAATACATGTCGGCAAGATCATTTATTAATTTGTCATAATCTTATGCCCTCCTATGTTCTCAAATCTTTGGCTATATTCAAGGGTCTCCCTATGCATCGAGTATTGAGCATTGTATTGCATATCATATTGCCAATACTGAATACGTACTTTTATCTTTTGTCAGCATTGTTTTCCTCTTTGCAGCCTTCTATTTAATTCCTCTGTGATCTCGCGCTACCTCTTGTTTCTCAATTCTTACATGGTATCAGAGCCCTTGGAGCGTCTTTGGATCGCCATTTTAGAGAGATCTATGTTGCTGCAGCATTTTGGAGCATCCTACGCCAAATCTGAGTCCACCATTGCGTTCAGGAGGCTGTTTCTAGTTGAGATCGCTTTTCGTTTCATCCAAATCGGACATCGGGAGCTCCAGATCTGAAAAATTCTCCAATTTGGGTATTTTTTCAATTTTCTGAATTTCTCTATAGTTCTGAAAAATTATTATTTTCTCAAATTTTTCACAAAATTTATCAGAACTATTTTGAATTTTTTTTTAGAAAATTTGAAAACCCCCATTATAAAAAATAAATAAATTTTTTGGGGGTATTTTGTATTTCCCCAACTAAAAATTGCATTTCTAATTTTTAAAAAATAAAAAAATCCAAAAAAAAAAAAAATTTAGAGTCTGCATTCGCAGACTGTACACAGTCTGCAGATCGTACCCTCTACCGCTGCAGCCCACAGTAGCCACGTGGTAGGAGGCCACTGGCCGGGCTGCCCCCCGCGTCCCACTCCTACTGGCGGTCCCCACGGCCCCACTCCGACCACCGGCAGGCGGCCGGGCGTTTTCCACCGGCGATTTGAAAATTCCGGCGGGCGAGTTCAATACCGGCAAAAATCCGACAGTCGTCAACTCTCCGGCAGGAATTCCGGGCGATCCGCAAAATTCGGGGATCGGGCGAATATTCCGTCCATTTTAAAGCATATTCCGGCAGGTTCCGGTGAAGATATTGTCGGCGGCATGACGGGCTGACGGCCGTCAATTTTAAGCTTCCAGATAGATGACGTCAGCATGACGTCGGCAAGGAATTTCAAAATTTCAGCCCCCCTCACCAATGAGCTTTTCAGTTTTGCAGTTCAACTTTGGAAGGCCATATCTAGCTCATTTTTGCTTCTTTTTTCGAGCAATGTTTTTTGATTTGAGCTAATTTTTCATGTACTTCGTAGTGGTGTACTCAGTTTCTGATTTTGGTGCACAGATTTTCCAGAATTTTCAGTTTCTCATGACTGTACCTGTCTTGTCACCATTTCTGCAACTTCAGAGGCTTCGTTCAGGCTCATACGAACTCCTTTTCAGGTGCCATTTTTTTTGAAAGTGCATGATTTTTTGTCTACTTCTTGAATCTGCAATCAGTTTGAAGCGATCTTGAGTGGATTTTGTACTTTCAGCATATGGTCTTTTTTGGCCTATTTGGCACTTGTATTGCATAGATCTGAATTTAGGTCTTTGCTTATTTGTTCTAGTCTATTATCAGCCTCTTTATTGGCAAGTTGTAAATCAGAAATCATAAGCCCACTTAGCCAAGTTGCAAGTGGCCTATTGTACACGCACTACATTATAAAGTGCCAAAATCATCTATTTGTGGGGGGGTACTTTGATTGAGTGAATTTGGGGGGGTGTATCTTTGTGTGATTGTTCCTATTTTCTCTCTTGTGCTCTTGTATTCCATCATGGGTTCATCTAAAGTTCCACTCTTAACTGCACATAATTATGGTACTTGGAAAGTACGTGCATGGAGTAAACTAATGGAAAAAGGATTAATTTACTACATTGATGGAACCATAACTGCACCTTCAGATCCTAAAGCAGATCCAACAGCATATATGGATTGGCTCACTAAAACTTCTATGGCATTGGGTACACTAAGAAAGTTCATTTCAGATGATCTCATTTTCCATGTTGATAAATGTACTACAGCTAAGGAAGCTTGGGATAAGCTTGCTGCTTTGTATGGTAAGTTGATAAGGTTAAGGGATACAAACTTGAACATGATCTCTTAAGCCTTGATCCCAAAGATTTTGATACAATTCAGGATTATGTCACTAAGGCAAATGAACTAAGAGCACAACTAAAAGATTGTGGTATTGAAAAAGAGGATGATCAATTGGTCTTCAACTTGTTAGATAAACTTCCAGTTGAGTATGCAGCCTTTGTTTCAAGTTTTCAAACTCAAAGATTGACAATAAGTAATTTCAAAACACCATCTTTTGAGGCTCTCACAGATCTTTTGATTCTTGAGCAAAATAAGTTGATGAAAATGGGTATTCTAAAGTCTTCAACTTCAAAAGCATTGGTGGTCAATCAAGGAAACAATAAGCAAAGCAAAGGAAAGGACCAAAAGCAATCTTCACCAAAGCCACAAGGAGAGAACAAACAATCCACTCCTCCACAACAAAGCTCATCTTCATCTTCTTCAAAGAAGTACAACAATTCAAGCAAGAGGGAGTAACCAACATGTGCATATTGCAAAAGGATTGGTCATGATGAGCATCGTTGTCATGTTAAGCAAATTGATGAGTTGAAAAAAAATCCTTAAGAAGAACAACATCAACTTGCCAGCTGCATATCAAGAGAAGGAATCATCTCCTTCCACTTCTTCTAAGGGAAAAGGAACAACTCTCATGGCAACAACATCTAGCTCATCTCCTTCTTCATCATCTCAATATGATAAACATAAGGGGCAAGCATTTCTTGCAGTTGCAGATTCCAATACAGATCAGTGGATCCTTGATTCAGGAGCTTCGCATCATATGACTTCATGCAAGGATATGTACTCTTCATTTGATTCTTGTTCTCACCACCCATTTTGATGGCAAACAACACTTCTTTGGAAGTTTGTGGGAAGGGTTCTATTGACGTTGAAGGTGGAACATTTAATGATGTTCTATGTGTGCCTACTTTGTCAAGGAATATCCTCTCCATCTATCAGATTACACATAGTGGTACAGGAAAGAGTGTAGAGTTCACACCAGATTCTGTCATTGTTCGGGATTTGCATAGCAAGGCTCTTGTTGCAATTGGGGAGGTTGATGATCGTTCTCGGTTCTACACCTTCTCATATTTTGCTCCTATTGATGATTCAGTTCACCCTAGTGTGGACACACTTGATGAGATTGAGTATGGTTACTTGAATCTTGGAGTGCTTTCTACTTCTGAGGTTCATGAACCTATTGCTGATACTCCATCTCCTACATTGACTGATGTACCTGATGACACTTGTGTTCCGACAGTTTCAGTACCTTGTGATTCAGTGCAACAGTGCATACCTTGTCTTCCAGCAGCAGCTTCATGGGATGACTACTTGACAGACATTGGCAGTTTGTTTGTGGAGTCCTACATTGCAGACTTGGGAGACACACTTGATTATCTACATCTTCTCTTTGATGAAGGTGATTCTTCTTCAGTTGTTGCGAGGGAACACTCTGACCCTCCTCTACATGATCAGTCTTTCGAGGTTGATGTGATTGTGGATGCATCTTTACAGCAGTTGGAGGAGGCCACTTTCTCTCTTGAGGAGACATCGTCTTTGGAGTATGTTCTACCTACATCCTTGCTAGATCCTGAGTTGTCTTTTTCAACGGATCAGAGTGTTGTTGCAAAGGGTTTCTCACAGATTCCAGGAGGTGACTACATTGCAGCTTCACATGGTTTGGGGAAGGCATCTTTCGGCATCGACACAGGGACACTTGAGCAGATTTCAGAGACTTCTTACATCTTGAGGGTTCTTCCTTCTTCACTTGTGGATTGGGGAGACTTCATTCATACACCTTTGGTATTGTTTCTTCCCAAGGGGAGGAACGTTGTTCGACAGTTTTGGAGCAGTTTCTTCATTCCTTCTCGAGCATCTTCCATTGGTGATCATTGTACATTGAAGGGGGGATACTTTGTCTCTCTTCTTCTTCTCTTGTATGGGGGGGACCTTTTCCTCACATGGGGTTTTATCCTTCTCATGCTATGTTCATAGTCTTTTGTATTTCATCTCTCTTTTGGGGGGTAGTTTTTTCCCACTGGGTTTTTCTATCCTTTACTCCACTTGTGAGAGATTGCATTGTACATGGGTACCTAACATGGCCTAGTAGTCAGACCCATCTTGCATTTTTGCATTTGTGTACATTCTCCCTAAGTTGTACTTAAAGGGTGTTGGTGTAATTAAATGTCTTGTACCTTGTCCTAGGTCTTGATTACACCTTAGTTAAGTTTACTTAGGGACCACATAGGAGGTTGTTGGAGATTTTCCACCTTTTGGTGGACTTGACATGTCATACCTCATCACTTCCACCTTTTGTGGACACATCATGTGATTATCTCTCCACCTTTTGTGGAGATTATCACATTATCTTTTCCACTTTAGATAGAGTGATAACTCTTCATTGTTGTCACATGTCATAAGATTACGACACTTGTCATAATCTTATGCCCTCCTATGTTCTCACCTTGGCTATATATCCAAGGGGTCTCCTATGCATAGCATTGTATTGAGCATTGTATTGCATATCATATTATTGACATTGAATACAGTTTATTCTTGTCACATTATTTTCTCTCTCTTTGTGCTTTCTATTAGACCTCTAGATCTTGGGTGGCTACCTTCATAGCCAATTCTACAGATAGGTGTAAAGGAGACTCTATTATAGGTATGGCTTAAAATTAGCAGGGTTCTATCCAAGGGGGTTTGATCTAAGGTAGTTTGATCAAACCGTTTGATCAAACCATCTTCAATTGGAATGCTTTAAATAGAAATTTATAAGGCTTAAATCATTATATTTTCTAAAAATATGTGATTTCAGTAAAAATTAGAATCTCCTAGAAATTGTAAACCAGCTTTATGGGATCACCCATTGTAGTATTTAGACTTACTTTAGGGGATGTTTTCAAATTGTGATTGTTAAGTTCTACTCGGTCAACCCTCTTGTCAAATAAGTTTTATGACCTTGGGAAAATATGAAAAGATATCAAGCATGTGTAAAATGGTCTACATGTTGATTCTAATGCTCCAAAAAGAAATTTTGCTATAATGAATAAAATGTATACCAAGTTGACTCCCAATGAATTGTGAAAAAGGGGAGTCAAAAATTTGTGAATTTCAAATTCGAAATGTGGGGTCAATCATGAATATTTTGAGATCGAACTCAAGAGGTACAAGAATGACCTAGGATAGGAAAAATGGAAATTTTATGATCCAATATATAGATGTATGGTTTGATTCTAGGTTGATAATTAGGTGAATGTGTGGAAACATGAGAAAAGAAGGCTAAGATAATATTGAATGTATGAAAAATAAGCAAGGGTGAGAATAAATAGGGATGGGATACAGATCCTAGAGGTATTCAAACTTGTCACAAGAATGTGCCACTTCTTTCTATGTAATTGTATTAAATCATTCAATCAAAATAAGCCCAAAATAAAATGGGATAGCACTTGTATGTAGATTTCACCATTATAAATAATTATTATAATTTTGTGAAGAAATAAAACAAACCATTATAAATAATTATTATAATTTTGTGAAGAAATAAAACAAGAAAAGTTAGGATCTCATTTCCAAATGGATTTAGAGTCCACTTTTGCTACTCCACACCTTTCTCCCACTTTGCATTCCTTTACCCCCTAGCCTAATCCCATTGTAGATGAGAAGGGATTGAACAATCATATTCGATAGGATGACCTCCCCTTTACATTAGGTGTTTGGGTACATGAGTTGAATTCTAATCATAACAACATCTATTTTAACTGATGAAATTTCTTCCCCACATTTAAGGGATATTTACCATAATTCTATTATTTTTTCCCTCAATGACATTGTTCCCTCCTCTCTTAGGGTGTCATGAATAAACAAGGTATAGAATAATGGTGGTTCTTATTGAATTGAACATGAATTTTCATCATATTCCTAAAAAATATTTTTCTTATATTGTGGATCAAGGAATGGAAAGTAAGTTCTAGGTCTAATGAAGCAATTTTTTCACATAAAGGGATCACCATATTTTTTGAGAAAGGTTGAAAACTTCTAAAATGTGTTAATATTTCCCTTTTTTTTCATTTTTGGAAAAGAAACTATTTTGGAAGGAGAGGAATGATTATCTAAAATTCGTTTGATTGGTCATTTTAATTTCTTAAAGCCCAATGGTTTTTATTTGTACAAATGGATATCAAAAACATCGCAACTACATACAAAAAGAAATCAATAAATTTAATCTTATGAAGAAGGATTTTTATTGTAGGGTTTGAATCCACCAAGGATCTAAATTTTATTCTCAATAATCAAATCAAGATCTAGTGACAACACTCAATCTTACTAAAGTCACTTGCTTTCTAGATTTCAACCCCTCAATTGAATTTTTAAATGTGGTGTTAATTATCTTAGTTAGGCTCTCAAACATCCCTCTCTAATTTTAGATTGACTCATGTTTTGTAATAATTGAAACTCTTTGAAAAGATTTCTAATAATAAATATAATGATTTTAGCTTTATACTACACTACTTTTGCCCATATCCTTAAGGAGAGCTCGATATTTCAAAAGACCTCCCAATACATATATACTTTAAAATGGGTCATTTTATTGCTAATTGTCCTTGCATCAAATTTGATAGTCATATTTCAAGATGTAAATAAAGTATTCCCCAACATTTAAAAATCTTGCAATCTTGTAATTCTCAAAGCCCTCTCTAGTGTCTACTAATGTTTTAGATCATCCACTTTAATCGAGCCCTATTTTTTTAATTTCTCCTATGAACTTATTTGAGAATATATTGGTGAATGATATTATTTCTCCCTAAAATCTTGATGGATAGAATCTTGTAATTATTGCTTTGTCTATTATGAGGAAACTAGTGAATTTTCCCTAAATAGATGAATATTCTCATCCATTCAATTTGGATTCAACTATAGGGACTAACAAAACACCCTTGGTCAACCTTTTAGTGACTCACAAGCCTTTGAACCACTTGAGAGAAATTATTGTGGGAAGTAGATTATTTTGTCATAAAATAATAATCATCTCTATCTCCAAAGAGGCATGACTAGACTTTGGTGTGGAATAAAAAATATGGAAAATCTAAATAAATCACTACTTATATGCTAAGATTTGGTGGCAAGAAAATTAAATAATATTCTAAGTTTTGTTGATGTGACATTTTTGTAGCCTTCACTATAAAGGCTTTTTGGAATAGTTTATCATGTTATCTCCCATGTTTATGTTTCTAAATATGTGTGGTCCTTTATCCCACAATTGACGAATCAAAAAAATATGAAGAAATAAAATAAATCTACATAAATATCTAGAGTTATTTATTTTTAAATGAACAATAATAAATACAAAAACCTAGACACCTAGAGACAAGGATACTACAGACATATGATCATAAATAAACATGAAAATTAACAAATAGGATTGGGTTCTTAGATATAAGACTTGAACAATATTATATTCTAAGTGGTATGTTTTGTAATCCATCCATGCATCTAAAAATCATATCTATGTTAAACGAAATTCTTGACAAACTATACCAAAATTTTCTAGATTTGAACTTATGATGTGATATCTACAAAATTATGTTAGGATCTATTATCTAAGAATGATGTTGATAAGAATTGGTATAGTTTGATGTGCTTGGTATGGGAGCCACCTAGCACCCCACATCTCCCCTTAGTTAGAACCTTGGATTAATTTAACAATTTTGAATAAGTTCAAAGACACTTAAAGTAGCCATACAAACACTTGATATATCCTTATGAATATAGATTTTGATGTTATACTCTTTTAATGATGATGCAATATTTAATTGATCTCTCTATAGATGTTTCCTAAATAAGTCCTAGATATCTCCTTTAATATTTCAAATGATTTCTAGGTTGTTCCCTTCTATATAGAACACTCTAGCATGTAAATTCATATATTTTATGCTATATCTATAAATTATGAGATTTCCTTGATCTAGCATAAAAGTGCCCAAATACCATATAAGCTTTGCATATATAAATAACAAATCTATCAAACATCTAATTCAAAGAACCAATCACATAACTAAATTGCTTGAGATAGTAGAGTATTTTAAGCAACTCATGGCTATTCCACGTCAATTAGGATGCAAATTATAATAGTAAAATAACGTTCAAGAGATATATAATCAAAATGCCTCCATATGTAAGTCATGTACAAAAGGGGTTTAATATACCAACAATGAAACTAAGTGATGAGAAAACCAACTACCCATGTAGATAAGGATGAAAACCCACTAACCAACCTAGGGAAGGGCATACTCAACCACCCAGGTTATTAAATGATACAAATTGGTATTCAATAATATTTAGCCTAAGTATAACTCTATCTAACTAAGTTTAATTGATGGTGTAGTAAATATATATTGTGTGTAAAAAATACACAAAACAACACCCCCTTAAGTATAGTTTATGTGGACAAAGATAGGTCTTGATAAATGTGTAGCCATGTTACGTACTCTTGTACCAAATGTTCCCCTGAAAATGAAAGAGCTAAAACCCCTATATGAGAAAGAGAAATATTACTAATAAGAGAGATAAAAGGAAAGGGATAGGTAAACCCTAGAAAGGAATAGATTCCAACACTCCCAAAACTACTTGAAAATAAAATCCCCCCTTAAAGGAGAGAGACTATAGACATATATAGTATCATAAAAAATGTTCAAGTATGTCCCCTTGTATCAAAAAATGTATCTCCCTTTTATAGTAAGGAACCTATATGTTATATATCTATCAAATTCCCACTTCAAAAGTGGAATAAATAAAGGAAATAACATGAATATCTCTAGAAAATTATTAAATTTCTCCATGTCAATGTTTAACTATGATTATATTTTATTAGTGAGCTCATATAAAACTATAGGATTTATCATCATGAAGGAATCTAAATGTGAAGAGTGAAGAAGTGGGTTTATAGGTACCCTCATTACATCCAAAGAAGGTGATGAAACATCATGATAGTTTTTATCAAAGAGGAGAACATGGTTCTCAATAGTTTCAACAAGATCACAATGAGGATATTTTAGAAATGGATTTGAGATATCTAGCAAGTAGTCATCCTAATGTGATTAGTCTATTAAAAATGCATGATCCTATTGAAGAGAGTTATAAGAATATTTTAAAGATGTTATGATCAATGTAACAACAACAAAATTTTGTATAACCCATGTGTTGGTGTAAATAAAGTCTTGTACCTAGTTAATTCATTACTAGGGAATTATGGGACTTATTTATGTTAAGTTTACTTAGGTCCTAGGAATCTTTCTAGAAAGTGTTAGCTGTCATTAGTTGTTATCTTATCTGTTGACTTGTAACACATGTGACCTAAGTAGTTGTGATAAGTTACATCTCATATCATAAGATTAAGACACTTGTCATAATCTTATGTTATCTTATGTCTCACCTTGGCTATATAACCAAGGGATCTCTCATACATTGAACACATCACATTGAATCATATTTGCATAATTGATAGGAATACAGTGAAGCAGGAGCATACATGGCATGGTAGCTATCATGTGTCAACAAAAGGGGTTTGATTTTAATTTCAATTTTTGGTGTGCTTTGAATTTCATATTTTGTTGAGCATTTTGATGTTATGTCATGTTGAAAATTCAAATTTCAAATTTGGAGCAAATTTGGAGAAGGTAAGATGAATGGAGATAATGGAGAATCTGCCTTAAAAACAAAAAATCCTGAAAAAGCAAAGTAGGCGTGGGTTTCTTGGAGACCATGAATTTATCTTGTAACTCCAAATTTTAAATTCCTTAACTCCTAAAAAATAGGGATCTTGGTTCACGACTGCCAGGTGGAAGGGCTCGGGTCTTTGGTGTTGTCAAGGTGATCAAGGGCGAACAACATATTGTCTGGTTGGCACAATTATGGAGGGTGACGGTGGAGGTACATTGTGATGCGTGGGAATTTAATACTAAATGTGTTGTATGTTGTTTTGGTGTGGACGACCTATACAACCCTCAACTGGTTGGAGATTGTTCATAGGCTATGGTGTAATTGAGGATGGGACATCACATGTTTTATGGGTGCCTCAGGCTTTTAAATGTGGTGAATGAGGGGTAAATGGCACCAGTAACTATGGAAACGCCTGTTTGTCTGCAATCAACTTGAAAGCTATGGGCATTTTTTGAGAAGATTGGGTATAGTAGATTGAATTTCGTCTTCAAAGATTGGGACATGTTGGTCTTAGAGGTGGTGCAATTGCTCTTAGGCGAGGAGTTCATGTCCTCAACCGAGAGGTGGCGAACTAATGCAGACATTGCAGCCCATTTTGTTGCTACATTGCTAGATTTGGAGGTACCGAAGGCCATGACTCTACTTATTGTTCGGAAGCTTGTTTGGGAGAGCCTGTTGGAAGGTGTAATGGATGTCATGATCATAGTGGAGTTGGGGGTTGGGCTACCTTAGCCAATGGGACATGCACATGGTGCTCCTTCCATGGGTAAGAGTGAAATGATACCCATTCATTTTGGATATCAAGGGCAAGGCGTTGCAGAGGCATCGTGAGTGGGCAAGGTGTGGGCTAATATTTTTGAAGCATCACCTTTTTCTCAAGCCCGCGGGTGGAGTGGACTGGTGGTGGCTGTTTAGGGAGTTCCTAGAGGCTAATGGAGTGGAGTTGGATGGGTAGCGGGTGTGGAGAGGATAAATTTGTCTGGTTAGAATTTTGGTGGCGATTGGTTGTTTTCTGCATTTTTTTTGGTTGGATGACAAGCGTATTTGATGCTTCTGGGTGGAGAGGTCTTCACGTATCATTTTTTTGCTCTGAGTGTTTCCAACGGTTTGGTGAAGATGGTGGTGGTGTTGCTAGTTGTTGATCTGGGGTTCAAAGTTTGTGTGTGGGTGTTCATTTTGGGTGGTTTGCGGTAGCTATGTAGGATGGGACTCTCTGGAAAATTCTGCCATTGATGGGCATGTTGTAAATTTATTTTTGATATCAATAAAATATTTTTTACCTGTAAAAAAATAGGGATCTTGGAAGTGGATGCCAAGATTGGAATTTTTTTGATTTTTGCTTTATTCAAGAAAGCAAGAATGTAATAAAAGCGTTGCTTCCATTCACAACAGGTCTTGGAGTTTGAAAAGAATGTTTTATTCAATTTTATTAATGCAATTTAATCTAATTGGATAATTTCATGAGGTAGCCATTGATTTTTGGGAGTGGGTTTTGGAATTTGAAGAAATTCATCCAAATGCACTCAAATTTCATTTCATGAAAAAGATGGATTGGGTAAAAGGAAAATCAATTCATTTTTTAGGCTCTCTTTTTCATATTGAAGAAGAAGATAGAGGAAGGCGTGGGATATCTCCAGGAGGGGTTTTGAGAGGTGTTGTTGCAGATTTAAGGCTGATTATAGAGCTATGCACATCACCGGTTGCTACAGATTTTTGTATTGAGATCAATGTGGGAAGTTTGTTGTTGTAGGTGTGGAAAGAAGTTGTGTTGCAAAGGTTTGATTTGCTGCTGCAAATACTCTTATTTTCTTGTATTTCCCTAGAGTCTTGTAAGGGTTTATTGCAGCCCATTGTCCTTTTGGACTGATTGTGTTGTCAGGTTTATTGTGCGGGTGTAAGAAAAATATTTTATTACATAGTTTAAATTGTTGTTGCAAAACTTTCTTGTGGTGATGTCCAGAAGTTTTGTGAGGGCTTGTTGTAGCCGCATTTTCCATTTAAGAATTATGTAATTTCATTTGCAAAGTTTATTTGAATTCAAGATTGTTGGTTGCAAGTGGCAAACTTGAGTTGAAATGTTTGTGCAAGAATTTATTTTCCTATGAAGAGTGCTTTTTCATGGGTTTTGTGAGAGCTTATTTAGAATTTCCATTAGTTAAAATATTTTTAATCAACTCCATATATTATCACAGGTTTATTCTTGTCATATTCATATTCTCTCTTTGTGCTTTCCATTTGGCCTCTAGATCTTGGTAGGTTATCTCCATAGCCAATTCTAACACCATGTGTGCAAGATCATCCCATAAAATTTCATGATTAAATGGAGGGTGAATCAGATCTCTAAACAATTTCCAGATGATGCTCAAAATAGCATAACAACACATAATATGCTTGAATTAATGTCAGAAATTGTTACTAATAGTACAAAAAATTAGTATATATA
>VDFB02163524.1:0-33287 GCA_007258455.2 Sequoia sempervirens
AAGATGCTCCACTCACTAATAATCTATTATGACTATAATTCATTAAAAAGTAAAAGGGGAAAAAAAGTAAAAAAAGGAAAATGGCTAAGATTCTCCACTCACTAATGATGGTTGCTTCCACGATAAGGGAAACCGAAATGCCATTAATCATGAAGCGAGCGCAAGTTGTTTTCACAAAAAAACACAGCCGATGGCTCACAGAGATGTTTGCCCAGAGAACCTGAGATTTACTCAAGATTCAATAAAAAATACGTTCAAAAAGCCTTATGAGTATCAGCGGATAGATGACGCAGTCGATCAAATTGGAAACAACCAGTTGAGTCCAGCAGTCCTCATGCCTTTGCATGTCGTTCAACACAAAAGCGTGCTGTGGTCTCTGGACAATAGAAGGCTGTGGGTGTTGAGAAAAGCCGGAGTGCCCACGGTGAAGGTGATTTTGGTTCCGCCAAAGTATAACAGAAGATCGGAGGATTTCTTCTCCAATTTGAATGATCCGCTGGTAAGACGATATTCTAGTGCTAACTATTTTCCTCGTGTACGAGGAGGTGTGAGATCTGTGAGCACTAACCGTGGCAATGGCAGGAGTGCTGGTGCTCCCCCTACACCAATACCACTACCCCTCCACTACCCAACACCAGTTTTCGGCGCAGCACAAGCAAATAAGAGCACATGTATACATCCGGCTATACCTCCCCACCATCTCAGAACTGGTACGGTAAGATTCGACATCCCTGCTCAAGTTAATTATGAAGCCAGTTCAATTTCTTTTCACAAAGAATCACAGCCTCCACCAATACCATTGCTCCTGGACCACCCAAGAACAGTTGCAGCCTCAGCACATGCAAACAGGACTCTTCCCCAGTCCACAAGTACAACTCCACCGCCACCTCCACGTTATCTCAGAGATGTTCCAGTAAGAATCAACATCCCTCCTGCTTCACCAAACGGTGGTGCTCCGCCTCCACCAGTACCATTGCTCCTCCACCACCCAACAACAGTGGCAGGCTCAGCACAAACAAACACTACTCTTCCCAAGTACACAAGTACTCCTCCACGTCATCTCAGAGATAAGTACACAAGTACTCCTCCACGTCATCTCAGAGATACTACAGTAAGAATCAACATCTATCCTTCACTTCCTCGTTTACCAAATGTTTCTCACCGGCTATCTGGAGAGATTGTTCCCCTGCTTTCAAACAGTAATTCTGATCCTAGTGAGGTGGAAGGTTCAGGTTTATGGGGGACTATATTGAATTTCGTACGCTGGGTTAAGAATAAAGTCTTCGACTTCTTTCGTGTCATCACATGCGCTTGAAATCTCGGTAACTACAACAATCATCAATCCAGTTGAAACGTCCAATGTTGTTTGATGTTTAAGGTTGCTTGGTCACTGGGAAAAGTGCAATATACCTTCAGCTTTTGTTTGAACGAGATTGAGGAGTTCCTTCGTTAGCAAGGTTTGTAAAGAAGCATGCATTGGGAGTAGAAAAGGTATTGCTATGAAATACCTTGTATGCTAACTCTCTAAGGTTAATGTCTATTTGAATTCATGTATAGTACATAGGCCTTCACTAAAGGAGCTCAAGCATTTTTTAATAATTATTATTGAGCTGTTATTAGTATAATGTTCAAAAAAAATTATTTGTTATAAAAGTTACTTTAAGAATGTGGTTTTATAGATGGGTTAAAAAATTAAAGTCATTATTTAATTTATTTTAAGTGTGGTTATATTTAAAGTTTTGGGATCAAAAAGGAATAAATAAAATATAATTCAAGGTAGGAGTCATCATTAGGAAACCTTTACTATATGTTAAAAGAGAGCTCTAGTTAAAAGTTTATAGTCTTCATATAATGTTATAGGGAAGTTTATGCAAAACGATAATTATTTTTTGTTAAATTTTTTCTTAAATATAAAGTTTTAAATTTTTTATTACAAAATAATTATGTATTCTTTAAAAATATTTAATTACAGATAATTTTATATTTTTCTCGTTAAACAATATGTTATAACTTCTGGGGTCTCCTCTCCACAAAAATGTTACCTAAATTTAGGGAGGAAGAGCTTAAATAATTTGTTGTGTTTTGATTTTAAATTCAGTAAAAAATGAAAATTGCTTATTAAAACTAACATAATTAATGTGCAATATAATTGGTAAGGTTGTTAATATAACTAGACCTCACCACCCATAGTCTACAGATAGTCCAAGTGTAACAAGTCAACATTTTAATTATCAATATTCAATTTATATCTTGAAATGCAAAAATAGACAAGTTTCCATACAATGGCATAGAATTCACAATTCACAAAATGATAATCAAATATGGAAAGGAAAAACAACATCACCTTAACATGTATCGTATTCATAAAGTGCAACAATATGAATGTTCATTTGAAATGATCTATGCAATATAAAATGTATGGTAATAAAAAGGTGGCAAGGTCATATCCTGAATTATATCCACCATTAGAGAGATAAAACACATTGGTAAGGTCATCCTCTCATCCTTCCATATGGACAGTAATATATACTAAAATCATGTAATGATAGGTTCATCCACTTAAATATCCATTTAAGTCACTAGTATGTTTGTCTCCTCACAATCCTTCAAAAATATTCACAAGATAAATATTTACAAGCTATTGAAGTCAGATCTCCTTTTACACACTTTTGAGGCCATAAATCAGGCATACAGATTCTATTTTCTACAAACAAATAGGAATTGGAAAG
Source organism: Sequoia sempervirens (assembly GCA_007258455.2). NCBI lineage: Eukaryota > Viridiplantae > Streptophyta > Pinopsida > Cupressales > Cupressaceae > Sequoia > Sequoia sempervirens. The sequence continues at coordinate 2,730 of VDFB02163524.1, forward strand.
GTGCTTCATTGCTCCATCTAGATCGACAAACATATTTTCTAGAAAAATCACCAAGTACATTTTTTTTAGCTTTTCCACTTTTAGAGTTGTATTGGGGTTTGTTTTTTCATGTTGTGGGGGAGGGGAGTAATTTTATTGCTTTCTATATCTACACACATCAAAAAATAGGAAAACCTTCCAAACATTATTTTGAAAACCTTAAGCACCATGGCAGACACCTCTTTAGTTGAACTTTTAACACCACACAACTATCACATTTGGAAAGTTCATATGACTAGATAACTCATGTCCAAGGGTTTATGGCCCACTTTGGATCAAGTATAGCCAGTATTGACTCATCAATTTGAGATTATTTAGCATAGGAACAAGATGGATGATGCCATGGGACTAGTTTCATTGCATGTTTTAGATAGTCTACTCTTTCATCTTGAGTCTTGCACTACCCCTCAAGCTATATGGATGAAGTTAAATGATATTTTTGGCACCATCAATGAGTTTAGAGCACTTCAGGTTGAGGTAGATTTGACATCTTTGGCACTTGATTCCTTCTCCTTCATTAAGGATCCTCTGGTAAAATTTAAGTCCCTCATATCACTTTTGTAGGGTTGTGGGAAAAAGAAAATTGAAACAAAGTTCATTTACCTAATCTTGTCTAAGATTTGAGGCCCATTTAAAGTCTCCTCTTCCACATTTTACCCTACCATGGATGCATTGGGTAATTATTCTACCATGCCTACCTTTGAGGTTTTTTACAAGCGTTTGACACAGGGGAAATTAAAGTTGATTCAGTTGGATACTCTTTTAGGTTTGAAAAACCATTCCTTGGTAGCTCAACCATCTAAGGGAAAAAAAAAGAAGAAACCAAAGCATAAGACAAATTCATCAACAAATGAGAATCCCTCCAATCTACCTCTAAATTTAGAATAAAAGCCACACTCTAACTAAACATGATAATTCTTCTATGTCTAGTGAGTCTTCCTCCAAGAAAAAGAAGAAATCAAGTGAACCTTGCAATTTTTGTGGAAAGGAAGGACATCCAGTTGCTAGATGTTGGAAGAGATTAGAGGCTTTAGAGGAAGCCATGCAACAACATAACATCTCATTACCTCAATCTTCTTCCATACATGTAGGGAAAGTTCATGCTCTTTATGCATGGGCCTTACCTTCAACATCTACATGGATGCTTGCTTTTGGTGCTTCTCACCACATGACACATACCCAATATTTTTTTACCACTATTTATCATTGTGGCACTTCACAAATTATAGTTGGTGACTCTACTCAGCTTTCAGTTTTGGGTTCAGGTTCTATTCAGTTGGACAATGGTTTTCTTTCTAATTTAGTAATTGTTCCATTTCCACTAACCTTCTCTTAATATATCATATTTTCCATTCTGACATTGGTAGGAAAATTGAGTTCCCATCACATGATGTGGTTATTCGAGACCTCCATGATCCTAATCTTGTTATGAGATAGTGGAAAAGGTTCTATTCAAGAAACAACATTTTCCCATTATTCTTTCTTCTCCCTCTATTTTAATTAAATAATTTTAATTATTTGATTAATTTGAATCTTCCTCTTCTTATTGTCTTTGGATTGATTAAAATAAATTAATATTTACTTAATTATGTCACTAACATTTCTCTCTATAATTAAATAAATTGTCATTTATTTAATTATTCACTCTTCACCTTTCATCTATAGTTAAATAATTATTCTAATTACTTAGCTTTTCACTTAGCCTTTTCTTCCAAAATAATTAATATAAATGATTATTTAATTCCTCACATGCTTCTCCATGAATTAAAAATTATTATTTGATTACTCCACTAGGTATGTGCATGATCATGATGGCCCAAAAAGTCACAATATGATGGTAGTATGTATTAACTTTTTTAACCAAAAAATGATGAAATGAAAAGGGTTTTAAAGGATATTCTCAACTCACCAATATTTCATTAAAATTACATAGATTTACTTGAATTTAATACAATTATTATTCATTTTCATTCAAATTAAGCATTCAAAGTACTCAATAAAGACCAATTGAAAGCATCTATATTCAAATGGTATCACATTTTTGAATCCAAACATGTGTCACATCTTATGCTCACATAATAGATTTAAAAAGAAAAAATGAATCAAGCAGTTTTGACCAAGTTAAGGTGGTTAGACATAACAAGTTTTCATATTTTTAAAAATTTGTAATACAAAATTATAATTAATATTTTACTTGAGAAAAATTACAAAACAAATATGAATCATCAGGACATGAGTTCTCTACTTATATCTAAATTCATAAAAAAATATTATCATTTTATTGAGGTTAGGGTATTTAATAAACACCACTTCTTATTTCCTTGAATGGTATACCATCAAGATTGAAATTTAAAATTTTTCACCAAATTGATTTCTTTTTTAAAACGAAACCTAGTAGTTTAGAAACTAAATTCAATTTTCTATATAGATTCTATTCTACATATTTTGAAAATAATATAGATAACTTATTCAAATTCTTACGTCAGGTTGCTCAACTCATTTTTCTCATTATTTTGCCACTTAAGGACCTATTTCATGATGATCCTACACATACCCACTACTTTCCCTCAACTTTCTCATTTGAATCTTAACCGTTGATTGCTTTCAGTCTTCAAAGAATCTTTATTGTCTATCCTTAGCTATCCCTTGCTCACTACTCTATGGTGCATGAAACCTCCATCGTTGATCTTGGCATCTTCTAGACTTTCGACCTCATTCGTCCATTTGAGAAACTTTTCTATAAAAGAAGGTTGCCTCCTTCATTTTGGTGTTACAACCACATTCTCCCAAGTTCTTGCTATCTTTTCATTGTCACTTGCAGGTATTCAAACACTTCGAAAGCTGAGGGAAAACTTGCAACTTGAGAAATAATGGAGGAGACAGAAGGAAGATAATCAACTTTGATAGGGGATTTTTTATATGTTTCAATATTTGTTTGATTTCTTCTATCATTTTTGCTTTCTTGTCTTCGATTTGGGAATTAGGCTTTGATTTTAGGTAGAGTGGTTGCTACTTGGTATTAGCCATTTTATTTCACAAAATTTCCCCTTCATTACATTGGTGAACCTAATGTGAATCTGAAAATTTTTGTAGAAATCTGTACATTTTCTTTTTTGTTGTTTTGTAGGTTCGTGAGCCACAATCGCAAGATAGTGAGTTACATCCATTGGTGAAGTGATGAATATTCAAACAATGACACATTTAATGGTTCCTACAATGCAACTACCGAAAACCAGAATGGCGTGTTTGATGAATAGTGAGCCACATATGTAAGTCTGAACATTGCAGTCATAATACTATAAGACGTAATCACTATTTCCTACAACACATCTGTGAGATGCATTTGCTCACCATAATGATGTATTTGACTGTCAAGGTAAAAAAAAGTCGATTTCAAGTTTTCCTTTCAATTTTTCCTTTTTGTTTGCATTAGGTTAGAGATTTGGGTTTGTTAGTCATTTGTTTATAGGGAATGGCTTACATTTGGGTGAAGACACTTTACTTTGAAATTACTAATCTATATTTTGTATGGTTTTTTTTTTCTTCATTTAAAGATAGGAACATTTTTTATTTTTGGGCTTAAAACTAATCAATATCTTTTGTAAATTAGGCACATTTTATTTTGGTTTAAAAAGTACAACTTGCATTTTCACTCATTTTGGGTTAAAAGAACAACTTGCATTTTCACTCATTTTGGGTTAAAAAGAACAACTTGCATTTTCATTCATTTTGGGTTAAAAAGAACAACTTGCATTTTCACTCATTTTGGGTTAAAAAGAACAACTTGCATTTTCACTCATTTTGGGTTAAAATGAACAACTTACATTTTGTTTTTTCTTTCATGTTAATTAGACACATTTTAATTTGGGAATTAAAATTAACCATTGTATTCCGTGTTTGGTGCGCTTGTACAATTTTTTTGTTGTAGAACCCATGGGGTGTAGTAAAAGTATCCTCTCCTTTGCACTTCATGCGATCTTGGGTGTAGGATAAATCACATCATCTTAATTTTATTTTGTAGTAGGGCCTACCAATTGAGACACATCCTAATGGAGAACTCTCATTGGTGACCCAAAGCATTTTTTCCCTCAGGACATTATATAAAAGGGATAAGATGAAATTCAATTCTTAACTAGTGTTAGCCTTTGCCATACAGTGCCAAATTGAAAGGGGAAGTACTCATGTTTACATGTGGTATTCTAATGTACCCTAGTAGCATTGGTTAAAGCCTTAAGTGGATTGTTGATGCTTGCAAGGTGTCAATCCCCCGAGTTGTGACTAGACAACTTCTTAGTAGCCACCCTTTTGATTGAGATTATTTGGTGCCACTTTTAGTGTAGGGGATGCACATCACATCCCAAATTTACTCACCTTGAAACTCCCTTGAGATGACATAGAAATCCTTGACTTAGTATAAGATTCTTGTTTACTTGTAGCTTTCCAAGGAGAGGATGATTGGGTCATCCTTTCAGTCCTAAAGGCCCCTAGTTGTCCTCTCTTTCAAATAAAAGAGTGAATACACCCCATAAAGGTGTCCCTACACTTGTGTTGAAGGATATTCCAAGTTGTGGGCCTAAAAGTGCTGCCATTGTCCATTGATCTTAGGGATAAGAAGTGCTTGATGTGTTTTCAATTGTGCTATACTAGTGGAAACTGGGGTGATTAACCCTTGAACATATACATATTTGCATATGGATTTGACCAATCAACAACCAAAAATTTGTTTTCAGAGTGTACTATGTTTACAATCACATCTCAAATTTTTTCCAAAATTAAAACCATTCCAAACATCAAATTTGCAAAAAACAAACTATACATTGCAACCGTCAAATAGTAAACTGCCACTATAAAATCTGCTCTACATTTGCTAGATAGTAAACTACTGTGCGTGTGTCAAATGTGTAGAGTGAGTTATTCTAATGTCAACACAAACCTTAATGAGACGATTTACATTCAAATTTTGAAGCAAATAAAGCTAATATATTCATAATACAATCAATCCTTTCAAATACATATCATTGTTCTGTATTTCTAGGGATTTATTAAACTGTTTGGCACCTCAAATTTCTATGGGCACAAAGGTTGTTAAAATTGATGCTTAATATGCAAGCTAAGATGATTTCTATGTGCAAATTTGTGGTGGAATGATTAGTGGTATGCTCCTAAATGAAACAAAATGATGGTAAGGATAATGGATGCTACGATAAATGAAGGATGATGTTGATGATAGATGAACAAGTGGAGATGAGTGAGATGATATGCAACTATAGTGAGTTACCCATGATTATGCATATGCTCAAATGAAAAAAAGAAGCAAAGTAGCCTAAAATCTAACTATGATGCAATGGAGTTGATAAAATGATACTATGAAGAAATTAATTAATCTAAGATGAGAATGCAAAGTAACACATGATATGAAAGCTAAGTATAAGACTCCATGAAAGCTCCAAGCTCCTCCGAAAAACCTGCATGGTAACAATACTCAAAGAGTGGATGGAAAATGGCATTATAACACTATTCCAATTTGTATTTCAAAATAGAATAATAACATTACTCAAAAGGTGATCATAATGTGAAGGATGAGGGGTGTATTTATAGAGTTTCTCAAGCATTTTGTGAGGTGGCACCTATCAACAGTTCAAATTCAAAGGAGACAAGATAGATGGTGGAGATGGAAGGAACCAGGATGTTGTCCCCTTGACCAAGGACAACATGCCATGTGTGTGAAGAGAATCCCTTGACCAATTGGAAGCATGCCAAATGTATGATATTCCAAGTGTGTGAAACAAAGACCCATGTGCTCCAAATTTGTTGGAAGTGTGGGGGAATAAAGCCATGTGATTTTTCTTATTGGTGGAAGAGTGTGAGGATAATTCTAATTAATAATTAGGCTTATTTATTTTCATGTGACCTTTATGAGGTGGGGAGCAAAAAAAGTTGTAGAAATGTGCTCTACCTCTAATCAAGATTAGGGAAGATTAATTAAATAAACACATTTAGGGTTTTTTTGTTTATTTAATTTAGGAGAATGTGAAGGAAAGTGAACAATATAAATAAAGTAAGACCTTATTTATATGTAGTTGAAGTAGAAGCACCCTTCAAAGTATGCAAACACTCTATAATCTCAAACATGGATTAGTGATATACAAACCTTTTAAATGCTCCTATGAAATAATATGTAAATGCTTAAGAAAATGCAACCAATAACAAGGATTGAAAGACATATAAAATCATAACATGTACCTATTCCATATTGGATTGGTGTCAATTGTGCAGATGACCCTTTCCTAATCCTTGCTAAAGACTCAAATGATGCAATGCACAGATGGCAAATTAGTTATCAATTGAAGAGAGTAACTTGTAAGGAGGTAGATGATTTGATGAAGAATAAGCCCTCTACTTATAGATTCTCAAGTTGGAAGAGAGCTCAAAATAGAGCAATGTGGGATATTGATTTGACCAATGAGATGAAGCCACTTGTCAACTTGTGATAGGTTGAGGAATGCACACATTTTGGTCAATGTACCAAAGAGAGGGAGATTCAAATCAATTTGAGAGTTAAATTCTAAGTGGGGACTTGTAAGAGAAGTATTATGTTGGAAGGGACAAGTCAACCTTTTCAAATTCAAACTTGAAGAATATTCTTCCAAAGATGCTTTGCTGAGGGAAAATGATGAATTTATAAATGAATTAAAATGATTTATTGGTGCAAGTGGGAAAAGCTAGAGGATGTGATGGGTGGTTAGATTAGGTTAATCATGATTAGATTAGCTTAGATGATGTTTAGGTGATTTTGACCCATTTGACTTAAATATTTTGATTTATTTAAATCAAGAGGGAGAAATGGCTTTTGAGATTTAATTAAATAAAGTTTGGTTTATTTAATTAAAAGATGATGCAAGATAAAGGTTAATTAATTTGAGGAATATGAATCTAGGAAATGATTAAAAGATGAAATGTTAGGATTTGATTGATTTATTTAAATGAGGTAATGATGAAGTGAATTTATTTAATTGAAGGATGAAATGTTAGATTTGATTAAATGAAGGTTATTTAATTAAACTATTGGATTGAAATGTATTCATATTTTGCGTGTATACAGATACTTTGAATAATAGCCATGGGATTGCACTTTACATCATGGAATTTCAGGGGACTCAATTCTCCTGATAGGAAACACATTGTCTAAAGGTTTTTGAACCTACTCAAAAAGAAAGATGTTGTATTCCTCCAAGAAGAAAAGACCACCAAATTTACTCTTGCAACCAATCTTAATTTTATTTGGAAGGACTCAGTCCAATATGTAACCAACCATGAGAAAGGGAAAGGAGGATCTATCATACTATTATCTAATTTATGGGCTCAATATGTGAAGGGAAATGGATCTTTACCTTGTCAAAGGGTTGCATGGGTGGTTATTGAAAAGGATGACTTTAAGGTTGGCTTATGTTCATTATATTCCCCTAATGACTACAAGGGAACAATTGAACTATGGAAATGGATATAAAACCTCCCGAACATCTCATTGATAACTAGAGGGGATTTCAACATAGTTAAGCATCAAGAAGACAAGAGTGGTGGAATGAAATTGGAATGGAAAGGTGATGAACTCTACTTCTAGTCAAAATTGAAAACTAAAATCAATCATTTTCACTCCTTGAGTGGAAACAAAAAATATAATAAGGACATTTGGTACACCTAGTGTAACTCCGAGAAAGGTAATAACATAATTTATTGTAGACTAGATAGATTTTATGTAAAAAAAGATTATTTTTAGCTTTGGAAAAAATGAAAAGGGAAGTATCATTAAGGTCTACCCTTATACATTATTTGATCACCATCCTATCCTTGTGGAAATTGTTTTGAATACTATGGATAACAATGAGTAGAGAAGAGAAAATGCATTCAAACTCAACACTAGCCTCTGTTGATGGTGTTTTTTGCACAACAACTCAGACATAATATAATATCCTATCTCTCTTGAAAGCTAAATCTCTATTAGCAAGCCTTAAGAGATAACCCCAAGGTATCTAATGTCAGGTCTTGAAAATGCAATAAAATAACTCAGTGATAAATGTGAAAATGATGGTAATCACAAGGGACCTTACAAAAAAAACATTGGAAGCTTGAAATTCATCAAATCTTGCAATATGTTGATGCTTTTGTAATCCTAAACTAACTCAGATTTTAAAAGAAATAGCAAAAGATAAATGTGTGAGAGAGATTTCTAAAACTATAATCCAAGACCAATTGTGCAAACAACCAAACATTCAAAATGGACCAATCCTTCCAAAACCAATTCCTGCTAAACCCAGATCAAACCTACAATCTCACAGAAATAGTGCAATCTTCTAAGGAAATCAAGATTTTTCAGGTCATGGAGAATTCACACAAATCAACCTTATTTTATAATTGAAATGAATAAATACCCACAATTGAACTCAACACACAATATTTAGGCCCAGGCTAACATTACACAACATGCAATCAACAAGCAACTAAAAGTATGGACCAAGGATTGCTCAAACACTTTAAATATTGAATCATCAACACAATTGCATCAAATCTAAACCTAAAATATAACATGCAACCACAACTTTAAAAAAAATTTAAAGATTTGGAAAACAAGAACCATGCAAAAGTGAATAACACAGGAAAAACACAAAAGCACAATGTCTTTACTTGTATTGAATCCACCTAGATTTGCAACAATTCATGTGTTCACAATATTACACCACTTGCTCTCAGAAAATCCTAACTCTTTTCTCAAATCTAACTATCTCAACTATGTCTAACCCTTACAAATGAAGCCAAGGCCTCAATTTATAGAAAAATCATTTTAGGTCGACCCAAAATTAGGGCTACAAAATGAGGTCAGCTAGACAAGTCAACCTAGATATTTTTTAATAAAATTACATTTCATATTTCAAATAAGTTCTAGGTCGTCCAAGACCCTTCAAAAACATTCCCTAATTGACAAAAAAATTCTAGGTCGTCCCTCCTGGCTGTAAAGTCATGTGACTGGCACCTTTCCCTAGGTCGCTCCAAGCTGGACGTTTTCTCCTTCCTTATTAGCTTCCAATTTGTTGGAGAGTTCTTTGAATTTTTCTAATATTTCTTCCATGTCAACTAGGTCTGGAGTTGGAATAAATTGTATTCTTATCTTATAATTTTTTAACTCATCAACATATTTGGGCATCATTTTATTCCATTCAATTTATAATTCATGATATTTATCCAACATAGAAATATAGATGGTTGCATCCTCCAAATGATCCTTAGTAATGGGAGCACTATCAGATGGAGCATAAATTTCATGCCACCATGCCTACAATCGAATAGATGTTCGTAGTCTTCTGCCCAAATTTTCTTCTCCCAGTCATAATTTCCATAAAAGTGGTACAACTATCATATATTTCCTTCATTTTCCCCGGTAGCTTCATTATCTTCTTCAGAACCTTGGAGAGAAGTTCCTTCTTGTAATTCCACACTTCCATCCATTCCATCACCTTTCCAATATCATCAAAAGTAAATATTTTCATCTGAGCCAATTCTTCTTTGGGCACTTATAAAATATTCTTCAACTCACCAACAATAGATTCATCAACCTTATTACAATCAATAGCAAATTGAGAAGTGTCCTCTAAGAATTCAGTAGCTTTGGAATGGACATTAAAGATATATTAAATGGATTCATCACCTCTTTTGTTGTCATCATGTAGCCACTCCTGAGTGTTGTGGACTAAAGACTTCAACCTTTCAATATTTGAGACCTCTTTTGGTAATAATCCTTCTGGAATTGAGCCCTCATCACTAGCTATTTGCAAAAGTTTCATCAGGTATTGAACACATTTATATACATCATTGATTTTCCTTTGCAACTTCTCCTTCTCCTTAGTTTCTTTGTCTAGCCTTCTCAAGATAGCTTGGGAGGATTCTTGGAATTCTTCCTTCTCTTGTTATTTAGTAGATGGACCCAGATTAATTGTTTGCACCTTATAATTTGTGGGCCTTACTTCATCTTTGTACTTGTTCTCCACAGGAACATCTACATGAACAACTCTGTTGTTGAATTCATCTCTTGATAATTTTTAGATAGTTCTCGCTCTTTTCCTTTTTTTGGGTTGACCCTATTGCTCTAAAAGTTTATCACAGTTGGGAGTCTCCTCTTGAGCTGTAATTGGATTTTCGCTAAGCCTCTTTTCTAACTAGTTTGGGACAAGTTTCTCTATTTCTATGTCAATGGAAGGAGCCTCCTATTCAACCTTGTCTTGGGTTGGACTATCACCAATTTCTTCCACATTATTTTTTGTTTCTTGTTGATCTCCTTGCTCATTTACCAATTCCCTTTGTGGAGACTTAGATGGAATTTCTTGAGTCACCTCCAATCCAACATTCTTGCTTTGAGGTCTAGAGGTTGATTTCCCAATTTCCTCCATGAACCTCTACCATTCCCCACTTATGGGAGTAGGAATTTCCTAATCTTTAGACTCATGTTGCACATCATCATTTGATACATTTCCTTCCTCATTAATTGATTCCTCTGGGATTAGTGTATTGTGAAGAGGATGAGGAGGAGAATTATTTCCTATAGCTACTCTCTTTGCATTGTCATATATAGGTGCCTCTTCAATCTACACCTCCTTTTCAATAGTCTTCACTTCTGCTACTACAGATTTCTTATGTTTAGGATAATTTCTCCTAACATAAACTTGAGGTTTCTCCCTTGAACTTTTTGTATCCACAACCTTGGCTGAAGTGGGGACATCTATGGTAGTGTTGTTCTTTCTATCCTTAGCCATATTCTAACCCTCTATGACCAATTTCCTCTTCTTAGTCAGTTGTGAAGTTTCCCCCTCTTCAATTGTAGTACCAGCCTTAGGAACCTTTTGTATTTCAAAAGATTGCTTCTCAACAAACTTGGCATGTGTTTGACTCCTAGTTTTCCTTTTCAGTGTAAGAGGTTTGTCTTCCTCTTGACCATATCTATCATGAGGCTCAGTGATGTCACCTTTATCAACTTCAACTTCCTCTTCAGATTGGGATTCCAGATCTCCCATTAAGTCATAGGTAAACTTAGTACCCTCTGCCTCCAATTCCAGCACTTTATGTTTTACCAAAAGCCTTGAATATTTATTCACTGGTTCTATCACCTAGTCTAAGTTTGTCACTTCTTCTTCTGACTAGTTTACTGGAGGTAGAGGTTTGTTCTTATAAGGCTCATAATCATGGTGTTGAATTAAATCAGCCTCATCATCTTGAGCTTGATCTGGTACCTCTATTACCCTGTAGAGTCTTATCAAATTGAGAGGTAGCCTAGAAAACCTTCTCCCAATAACTTCAAGCTCATCCTGACAATTAGCCCAATAATCTTCAATGTGATCCTTGTGCCTGAATTCTTTGTTGGCCTACTTCTGAGCTTTGCCATAATTATCAAAGTTATCTCTATTAGTGTGAGAATATAATTCAAATTGTGCAATCTCCTAAGAATATTAAGCACTTTCAATGGATGCTCATGAATTTAGGGTTCCAATTCTCAATGGGAATTCTACCCCTAACCCTTTCTTATGTAATTCATTTTGTAAGATTGCCTCAAATGCTACCATTTACTTTGTCAACTCCAGTATTATGAGCTTATTGGTTGGGTATCTTGGTAATCTGAGAGGGACATCAGGAGACCCATGTATTCAGATGTATGTGAATTTTGGAATTGAATAAACCACTACCCATATTGCTTGATCAATTCCATTGCACAAAAGAAATTCTAACATGGAGGGCATCTTGCAACAACCTAGGAATGTACATAAAGAATGCATCATTGGCTCTCCTATAGTTGGTTATTTTGTATTGAAATTTTGGGTAAATATCCCCTATTCTATTTTTCCCAAGGTTCCTTTGCAACTAATACCTTTATACCTAGTTTTTCTTGCTAACATATACACAAGGTAAGAGGTCATTGTGAACATATTAGTCTCCTACACAATCCTTAGCTGCACATACAAGTTATTGCTTATAATTCTAGCCCAATGGTAATACTTTCCACCCATGATTTGTGTGATAGGATAAAACATCCACATGTGGAAAAAATGAGCCTCTTCTATCCCCATTACTCTACCCAAGAGGATTATGACATCATGGTATTCCAATTTGAAATCACTTCTATGCAATTGCTTGGGCAGCTTGGAATAATGTGGCTTAGGCTTCAATATCCAGGAACTATTCATTATATCCAAGGCTCTATTGGGATCCTCATCATATAACTTTATTTCTTCCCCAATAGTTATCTCCTCAATTAGTTTGTGGTGTGAGGTGATATTAAACACTCCTACAATGGACTCTTCAGTGAGATTGGCCATGACTCTACCTTGAGGTACAACTATGATTCTTTTTCTGGAGTCATAATGCCTTGCACATTCTAAAACCAATTCAGGGCACAATTGAGTGGGTGAGAACCCTACTACTTGAGCTAGGCCAATGTGACTGAGAATCTATGCCAGTTGAGTGGGTGCATTGCCAAACAATATTTGTTGAATGTCATCATAGTCCACATGCCCCATATTTGTATCTGCAATCTTGGCACAAGTAGAAGAAATCCTAGATTTTGGCCATATACCTTTGAAATCATACTTCATTCTTTCAGCTCTCTTTTTCACCTCTTCTTGCATTGTAGCAGCTTTTGACTTGGAAATCTTCTCGGGGCTCAACTCTACCTACATCTGTTAGAGAAACCATAATCACCCATATGCACTTAACAATATGGCATTCAATAATACATATTATTCACTCAGTGAGATTTATCAATATATGCCTAAATGATACCATTGAATGTAAACCATAATGTCCATATAAACCTGAATGGCTATATAAAGCAAACCACTTAATTAATGAGATTCTACCATTAAACTATCCAAAAGCATGCAAATGAATCTCATATTAAACATGAAAATTCCTCAAAATTCAACAATGAATATCACATAATCTCATTTGCAAGATCACTTATTATCAAAACTTGGAATCTAAAGGCATTGAAGAAATCTCAGAAATTCCACCCTGAAGTGGATTCTCCGGCCGAATTAGAGCTTGGGTAATCTCAAGGAGCTTGGATTTTCCAATGGATTGGAAAATGTGTACCTTAACATCTTAATCAAAGGATCCTGAAGCATTTTCGGGGAGTCTCAACCTGATAAAGCTCATGCATCATTGTCATCATTTCCCTGAGATCAAATTCTACACCATATGCATCAAATTTTAATTTGTCTTATTCATCGAAGATTTGAAGGCTCGAAGTATTCAGAAATTTCAAGGGAGGTTGGATTCTCTAGCTAGATTAAGGCTCAAAAAATTTGAGCTACCTCAAAATTATCAAATGCGAGTCAATCTTGAAAATTTACTAAGTGTTAAAGTCACCATTTGTGTTTTAGGGTTTCAAAGCCGCAAGGGATTCAGAAAATCTGAGAGGAGCCAGATTCTTTGAGCAGATTAAGGCTTAGAAAATCTAAGCTACCTCAAAAATTTTGCCAATTTGATCCAACTCAAAAATTCATGAAGTGTTAAACTCATCAAGCACTAAAAGATAAATCATGATCAATTTTTAGGTTGAATTTATGTCAATTCCCTATATTAATTTAAAACCCACACTTTGCACAAAATATCCTAATTTTATTTGTTTCATCCATTAAATCCACAGCCTAAAACTAGGGCATTGGATAATCTAGGGTTTTCTAGGTTGAGCTCTAACATATAATGGTACCCTAAAATCTCAATATCAACACAAAATCACAATGGAAAGGGAAAATATCGAAGACTTAATCAATCCCTAGTATCCTATTCCATCTAAATCGAAGTCCCAACTAAAATCAACCAAATGCAAACTTTACAGAGACTAGAAACCCTAAACGATAAATCCAAAACAATCAATCCCACTCATTCAAAATTGACATGCAAAAAACACACTCCACAAGGAATCCCTCATTAAACTAAGAGTAGATCAAATCATCTTGAAACAAAACTTAATTGAATGTACAAAGAATGACCTACCTTGGAATGGCGCATAGGGAGAAATAATCAGACGAAAGCCTTGAGATTTCGCAACAATCACGCAAGAATCACTACCTTCACCTTATCCCTTTGACAAATCACAGGATGGAGCAAGCTAACTCAGTTTCAAATACACACAATGTCAAAATGATAAAGGAGACTATAACATATGTTTCAATTAGACCCTCCATTTTTCATTTAAAACCCACTAGCATGCACAATAAATTTCTGAAAAGACATTTGAAAACCTCGGGGATACAAAGGTTTCACAGACTCAAAAAATATTAGATGAAGCGAAATCTTTGAGCGGACTCTGGTTCGGGTAATCTGAGGGAGCTCGGATTTTCTGGACTTCCTCTAGACTTAGTCAATTTGGCCTCTAGTTGAAATTTTAAGTTAAGGTAGACTTCAAAGAGCTAGGCATATGATCATGGTGTTGTAAAGAAAACATCTTGAGTGCAGATTAGACAATGAATTCCCAGGTGAAGCAAAACCAAAACTAAGGAACCTATCCCTTAAGGGGAAAAGGTCAAAACCCTAAGGAAAGAAGGAAAAAAAAACCAACAAAAGGGGGGGTCTTTGCTTTCAGTAGGGCGTGTGTGCGAAAAATGCACAACAACCTCCTCAAGGATGAGAACTGCATGGTGTTGTGTTTACTCTTAGAGAAATTAATAGATGGATGATAAAAGATAGATCAGTGGCTAAAACATGGGAACATAATGTGAATGGATGGAAAATGATCTTTCAAACCATAGGGAACAAAAGAGCTATGGATAATAGAAAATCAGAGGCTAACCATAATGAGAAGCTTCTATCTACTTAAACAAATATTCAAAATGAGCCTCCAATATGGAACTAAATGAAGAATTGACTCTAATCAAGGACTCTTTGAGAAGAATGCAATCCAAGAAAATTCAAGGTTTGAGAGTAAGATCCAAATTGAATTGGTTAAACAATGGGGACAAAAGATCTATTCTTTTCTTTAGGACTTTAAAAAATAAGGAAGTAAAAGAGAATATTGACAAAATTTGGGTAGAAAATAGGAATATCCATGACTAGGAGGAAATTAAAAGCTCATTCCTCAATTTATATAAGAATTTTTTTACCTTAGAGCTCAGCCAATTACTTTCAAGGAACTTGTGTAAGCAACTTATCTCGAAAAAACTATCACAAGATCAAATCAACAATCTAGATAAGGATATCACATTAGAGGAAATTAAGAGTTATTTCAATGTTTTAAATAATGATAAATCTCTCAAGGTTGATGGAATTCTTATGGAATTCTACAAGCATAACATTGATTGGATCAGTGAAGACTTATTATAGCTATACAATGAAGCTATTCAAAAAGGGAATCTAGGGCATAATACCAATAAGGATGTAATTAAGTTGATCCCTAAAGAAGGAGATAAAACCCTCATCAAGAATTGGTGACCCATCACCCTTTTGAATGTTCTTACAAAATCATAGCCAAATTTTTAGCCACTACATTGGTGGATATCCTCCCTAAATTCATCAGTAATACTTAAACTAGATTTATAAAGGGCGGATATGTCTTGGAGAACTTGCTGACCACATGGGAAGCCATGAACTAGGACAAATAATCTAATCGAAATGTGGCCATGTTTCTTTTTGAATTTGAAAAGGCCTATGATAGAGTAGAATTGGATTTCTTTCTCATGACTTTGGAGGTGTTTGGATTCCTTGATAGCTTTCTCCATTTGGTTAGAACTCTTATAAAGGATTTTGTTGCCTAGATTGAGATAAATAGCTCTTTAACTAAAGAATTTAAACTTGAAAGATCAATAAGGCAGGGATGCCCCTTGCCCCTATCTTATTTTCCATTGCCTTAGATGCAATTTTATACCTCCTAAGGGATACCTCTACATCTCCTAAGGGTGCATCTCCCTCCTTAACAAGGAAGATATATTAAATCTACAATTTTTTGGTGATACAACTTTACTCCTAGAACTTAATGAGGATGATATGGAATCCCTCATGATGAAACATAGACCTTTTTGTGATGCCTCAGGATCCAAAATCTTAAATGCTAAATCTATTATGCTAAGGTGGTAGGATACCCCCCAAATTGGTTTGTGAAATATGAGTTCTAATGGGGGGTCCCACTAAGAAAGTAAGATATTTTGGTATTGTGTTTGTTGTTAACACATGTATAAAGGACATGTGGCTATGGATAAAGGGAAAGATTGAGAACAAATTGGATAAATGGAATAAATAGTTTCTCTCCTTGGATAGAATAATACAAATCTTCCAAAATATTATATCCTCTTATAGTTTATACTACTCTTTGATGTGGGTTTTTATTAGTTACCAAGTGAATGAAATCCGAAAAAGAATTAGAAACTTCTTATGGTTAGATGGTAAAGGTAAGAAAAAATAATACTCTGTAAAATGGTACTGGTGTTGTTTGGGTAAAATTAGAGGGGGCCTAGGCTTGAATGGGGTGTGGCCCTTGCTATCAAATGGATCTTGAAAGACATGGAAGGGAATGATTCATGGAAATTCCTAATAAGGAACAATATCCAACTTGCAGTACCCAAACAAGCCAAATCTTGGAAGATGGTTCCATTTAGTGACTCGGTAGCTTATACCTTTCTAGTAGCTCCTAGAGGGTCTAATGTTTTCAAAATCATATGGAAATCTAGGATTAGATCAAATAATTTGTTATTAATAATAATTTCATGAATGGAAATAATAAGGTCCTTGAGAATAGATCCATTTGGTGGAACCTAAAGTACAAGAATAATCCATTAGCCTTAATGTAAGGATGCTCTGCCAAAAGTTGGGCTACCAAAGGAATCAAGAGCTTCAGAGATATATTGAGTGATGGCCAAGTTAAAACATGGGCCTCCTTGAGCAATGAATTTAATCTTCCTCCTTCAAATTGGAGAAATTATTTTATGCTTAGAGAAGCATGCACAGTTCTTATGCTACCCAAAGAGTCCAACCAAGAAACTAACTATTTTAAATAGTTCAAATGGATAGACGGTTGTAAAATTCAAAAATTAATACTAAAATTATTTATAAAACATTAAGTAACAAAATTTATGTATTTGATCGTCTTAACCAAATTTGGAATCTTGCTCTAACTAATAAATAATGGTAGAGTATCTTTATAAAGAATTGATCTAATATTATTGATCCAAAGAAATCATGCTTTAAGTGGCTTTTAAATATTCAAAAACTACCTTATAAAGTTATCCATACTAATGTCGATTTGTGCAACACTTGTAAACAACCTCAAACTGTAAAACACATATTTTTTTATTGTTTTTATGCAAAATAAGTTTGGAATTTATTTTAATTTGATCTTAAAGGACATAAAGATAACATTATCTAGATTGAAAAACTATTTGGGAATGTAAATAGACTAAATAAAGAATGAATTTTTTTTTGGTTAATTCTCACTAAAGAAATTTTATGGAAAATCTAGATTAAGATAAATGGGGAAAATTTTTAGGTTATCAAGAGATCACTTATTGAGTTTTATAAAAAAACTCATATTTAAATACAATGTTGTTATGTAGGTCACCATTACTATGAAATTTCTAAACACAAATTCCTCAAGCCGCTAGAGGATGGAACTGTCTAAGTGAATACAATAGAGATAAGATATGGGCACACTTGGTCTTTCAACAAAATGAAAGTATGCCACTCCTAAAAGGGATTTCATAATTGTTGAAAAGTTATAACAAGCAATTACTAGATAAAGGCAAAAATAAAAAGAGCAATACTCGGTATCATGTCAATGAGGGACCTGAATTTGTTGTTGAGGAGGTTGGATTTAATGAAGGTCTATCTGATATTGGACCTACAATAGGATGGGGGGACATAGATCATTATAGTGAGAGAAGGAACTTCTAAAAAATGTCATTTTTTATTCATATAATACCTTGTAAATCAATAACTTAGAAGTAAACAACAACAAATTAGTAATAGTCACCTGCTACTTAGTAGCTTTAGAGGCACATACTTTTTGATATAGAAAATAGTAGTAGATAAGAAAAATATACATAGATGCATCATGCAAATCTATTTTTTGTATAAGTTGTGACATATGTTTAGTTTAAACTATATTTAATATAAAAAATGGATAATGGTGTTAACCCTAATCTATGAGGAAAACCACCATTGTGCATACTACTAAAAATTTGATAATATGATAGATAAATATGTTTTGGTATGAAGTAAATTATCTTGCAACATATGAGAACTAAAGAGATTACCAATAATTAAGGTTTTTTCTCTCAATGGATGTCAAAATGTAGTAATGAGCCT
The DNA here is from genome assembly GCA_007258455.2 of Sequoia sempervirens. Lineage (NCBI taxonomy): Eukaryota > Viridiplantae > Streptophyta > Pinopsida > Cupressales > Cupressaceae > Sequoia > Sequoia sempervirens. Next base: position 21,105 of record VDFB02163524.1, read on the forward strand.
CTTCCCTTGTGAATTCCTTTCTTCCATGTGAGAAGAAGCAAATGAGAACAAGAAATATTTGAGAGTGCTCATGATGGATGCAAGAAATTTTAGAAAAGTTCCCCAAGGTAGGGGAGTTGATGGATATGTCTATAAAATATTGCAAAGAAAATTGTTAAGAATCGTAAATGAAATATTTTTATTTTCTTGTACAAGAGGGAAGATGTGTGTGTTACAACACCCATCATAAGACAAGCCATGCCAAAAGTATGCTTTTGAATTTTTAAATTTTCTTAGATGTTGGTGCGTCATGCAAACATCTATACATAAAATTATTGTTCAAGTGAATTCTACTGAAATTGAGCACACATGTTGGTAACATCTCATGTTTTTCATGTGAAAGATAAAATATTTCATATAAGAGTGGAGAACATATCATTAAATTTTAGACTAAGGCATATTTAAAATATAAGTGTGAAATTGCACTCAACACTACATTCTTCCCCCACTTTAGCGAGTTGATTGCATTGAGACATAAGCTATGCTAAAGTAAACAATAAAGTACAATAAATGTAGAGTGAGGATACTCCAAAAAGGATATTGTAGAAGATGCAACCACTCGCCTAAGTGGATTGGTGATGCCCCCATATTCAATTTTGATGAATCTCCACAATATTTGATTCTAATAAACCTACAAGGCTTTATAGTAGAGAAAATTAATATATTTTGAAAGATGAGATATAGGTTAGTTTACAAAACCAGAGGAAGCTAACATGGATAAAAGAATTATTTAAATAAAATTTAGAAGAAAAACTTAGAGAAGGATGGATATGTGACCTCTCATGTTTTTCTAAAAGAATGGGGAAAAAATAGGAAGGTTAGTTCACCCAGAGAAGAAATTTTATTACATTTTGAGAAAAAATATTTATACATGGTGTAGAGAGGGGGACCAATTGTTTCAAGATCCGAGGTCATGAAAGGGTACTAAGAAATAGGTTTCCCTGATCTACCTCAAGCTTGCTAAATAATTTGAAAAGGTTAAGTGGTTAAGGTTGAAAAGGAAGAGCAATCTGGTTGCTACTGTCCTTCTGCTAACCCAAATGTTTTAGGGAGTCAAATGAGCTTATTTCCAGAGTCCAACCTATGTCTCAAATATCTATCTCTCTACCTAAGGATGATAGTATAGAACACAAACTCCAACACGGCGCATTAGCATCTCAGTGGGGCACTAGCATCCATATGGACAGAGTCTAAGAAATAGATGGAAATGCTAGAAACCAAACTAATAGCATGACTAGTAGATATTTTATGATAATGATGAAATAATAGAAAAGGTATAGAAATGAAGTACAACAAGAAGAATACTTTAACTAACTATACTCGAATTAACAAGGGGAGTGAGAAAATGGTATTGAACTCCTTGCAACTTGATTCTTCGAATAGCTCCAATTGAAAAGAACCTACACACACAAGACCAAGGAAAATGTTGGGGCTATTTTTAGAGGACTACCTCAGTTAGTCCCCCACTTTGGTGTTTCCACCTCCACAAATAGCTAGATAGAAACGATGTAGAAAATGATAAATAAAGCATACGAAAATAGAGATTCCAAGCAATAACATAAACAATAATATGCTACTATGTAACACAATGATGTAAAAATGAGTGAAAATGGAGGATATCACCTTCACACCTACATTCTCTCAAGGAGAGTAGAGGAAGGAGCAAGCTTGAAAGTTCACCAATAATTTTTTCTTAATGAACAAAGTGGAAGAGCCAAGAATCTAGAAGCTTACAGCTACAATGGAGGTGATGGTGAAGCTTGAAAGTGTGTAATTTGATCAACAATGCATGAAGAATTCATTCAAGTAGCAAGATAAAGTGAAGAAGTTGGATGGAATGGAAGACTAAGAAATTTGAATGGAAAAGAGGAGGAAAAAGAGTCATTTTGCGTCAGTCAAGGTGGAAGGAGGCATTAATTTTCACATCTAATGGAGAAACATAATGCCTCTATAGATTCTAGACGTAGGAATCATAACAAGATGATAGTGTGGCATGCAGAAGTTTGCACGGCGTGTGCGTCCCTGACAAAATTCCTCCACCAAAATGAAAATAGGCTACCAAGTGGACAAGGAAAGTTGGCGAATGTTAGGATTGCATCATCTAAATTGTGTTTTCTAAAATGAAGGGTGTGAAAATGGGGAATTTGCAATGGGTGCAAATTCACACCATTACACATGGAAGAAAAATCAATTTTTACTATTCATCATAGGAATTTTGTAGAGCTTTGAGTGATATTCCAACAAAAATTCCACACAAACAAGACCTTTGACAATGTAGATTGGACAAGCTCTAAGAGGGAGTTGAGCAGAGAGCAGTATGACACAAGTTGAGTGAAAAAAATATTTTGAAGATATTTATTTAGTGTTTTTAGCCCAATGGGCCCTACAATACATTCTATCATCCTTTGGTCACACTAGTGATCAACCTACATGCTAGAGTCTAGAGGATGTGTTGTCCACCTCAAGTACTAAAGTCTAGGGGCACACTAGCATCCAAGGAAAATTGAATATTGTTAATTTTTTGCTTAGATATTAGTTTAGTGATTAGATATTTTTATTAGAATTTTTTAAAAAATGAATTATCTTTTGTCCATGGCTACCATGAGAAAGAATGTGGGTGGAGTGGTGTTTTCTCTTCTACAGAGCCAAGCTTTGTCTCTATTATCAAAAGAGGTGACATTGCTCCTATGTGTAGGAATCCTCTAGGTGTTTTTGACCTAAATATATGCTTCCTTACTAGCATGCTGATATCCTTGATGGAGAGATGGAATGTGAGCACATCCACATTCATGATTCTAATAAGGGAGATGGCAGTGACCCTAGAGGATGCCTATTAGATTCTCTAACTATTAGTATTTGTTCAAAGAGTGACCATTGAGGAAAAGAGGTCATTAGCCACTATTCAGGACAACATTGTGTTCTAGGTTGAATTGTTCTAGCTAATGTGATAATACATATTTATGTATGGTGGTTGGAGAAGGGATCAATGCTTGTGCCACTAATCAAGAGGATTATGATTGCTATCATAATGAAATGGGTAGCAATAGATGGGTGAACACTCACCTTCATGGGGGCTTGGTACATGTCATATGATCTATGGAGGAGCATAGGACAATGTTTTATGTGGGGATGCAACATGATTTCACATTTATATTGTGATCTAGGTCACTTCCTATACCAAAATCACTTGAGTTTGATGGAATACACACTTCTATAGGTATGGGAATTTGAGAAAATCATGTGCACAAGACCTATTAGTTATTCCAACTAGATATCATAGGATGCACCACAAGCATAGGCTTACCCAGTGCATTGAGACTAAATATTTGGATATTTTTTGTATTGGAGACAAGAGTTTTGATAGGTTGCACAACATTGACCTAGTGTGGTGGCCTTATGTATAGATAAGATAATGACCAAGTTTTATTAGGTAGATGACCAAGATACCATGATATATTTTTTATTTAGGGATATGATCATTTTGTTGTACCATTTTCTTATAGGCGAGTGATGAGATAATTTGGTCAAGTGCAACAAGTTCCTCCTCTTTTATTGACCTATTTAGCACATACCACAACATAGTTAGATTTGAAGACCTAAATCAACTCATTATCATTGATTTTTCCTTCGGTGATCCAGACAATGGGGGAGTATGCACATTTATTTTTGGCAACATATGACTTAGGGGTCACACAAGGTTTCATCACCTAATGGTTGATTGTGTGATCTACCCCTATTTTTTTGGAGGATTCTCCTGGAGGAGATCCTAGTGCACAAGGATCAGAAGGAGAGAAAAGAACCAATAGGGAGGAGAGCCCTATGGAGGAGAGAGATTCAAAGGAGAGGCCACAGGTGTAATGGAGGGTAGTAAATTCACCCCCAATAGTAGGTGTGCTAGTATAGATGGAGAGAGGGGTTCAAGTATTACAATTGCTATGAGATAAACCTCATTGTATCCTTCCTCCATGAGCACAACCCCTGTAATATCAACTCATATTCAAGATATTGATTGAAATATCGAGGACCTAAGTGATATTTTACCGATTTGATTTATGTTTAAAGATATATGTGTAGAATAGAATGCATTGGATGTTTTAGTTTTATATATGATGATGAGTTAATGTAGACTTTATTGTTGTGTTGCAATGCATACACTAGAGTGGCTCAACTTCATTGGTTGCCATAAATAAGATGGTCATGCATGTGCAGGTAGAGAGCATTGTTGAACAAGACAACTGAGAGGGGGGTGAATCAATTGTAGCAAATTTAAATTGTAAAAAACTCACTAGAACTTAGATCAATCACAATTCTTGACTCTGCTAAAATGATTAAACATTAAGTGAAAGTGCAAAAACTAAAAACCATTACACAAACACAGTAACACCAAATTTACATGGAAAACCCAATGAGGGAAAAACCACGGTGAGGATTAACTCACACTATAGAGAATATAAAAACCAATTACAAAAGACTCATTGCTTGAGAAAAAGGCTCACTACCAAAAAAAGGACTCGCTATCTAGATTAGAACTCACTATCCTATAGGGTTAACCACCTGAAGGGCTCACTGCCATAGAGATACAAAGAAGATAGAATAAATATGTTACAAAGAAATACAATCCTAATGCAATAGATAAATCCACCATAATTTACTCAACCTCTTGTAGACATGCATGAATGATAGAGTCCACCTTCATCTCACTACATTCAAAAACTCAGCATTTAGGCTTTGCACTAATCTGCCACACTTATATTACATACATCCACTGATTCGCATCTATCTGCTCTATTTCTTTGCACTTTTTTCTTTGTTCTGCTTTCACCACTTGCTCATCCCGTATTTATACCATCTTCAACTTTGAAACATATCCAAAGTCAACCATCCACCAATAAATTCAAATTAGTTCAGCGCCAAAACATCCTAGGGTGGAATTAGAATGAAGGTAACCCAAACACATGATTGATGAGGACCCATATAGGTCCCAACACACTTCATCAATTTCAAAGGTAGTGTTCAACACAAGGTCGACCAAACAAGTGTAAAACCTAGAATAATTAAACATGATCCTTCTAGATACCAAAATTATCTTCAACACGATCATAAAAACTTAAGTCTATAACCACAAGTCATAAGACTTAACCATAGATAAATTATACCAACAAAATTTCTCCTGGACATCAGCTAGATACACAAAAAACCACAGTTCACAATTGGTGAACATAACTTGCACTGTACAATGAATCAGAAACCAAAAATATGGATATAGCACCTTCCAACAACCATGATCAACATATCTAAACCACACACACATATAAGTAAATCCTGAAGCAGAACCCAGAGCAACCACTGAATACCTGCAATATTCCTTCAATATAATTTTCTCAATATCTCGACATATACAACCAATAACTTGTATTCATGACATCAATGACAACAACAACCCGATTGATAACCAATTGACCGGTTGACATCAATGACAACACCTTCATTCTTGCAACAATATCCCCTTTGTCATTGATGGCAACATGATGTGAAAAACATCAAAGACAACATCCTAGCTTTGAACCTCTTTCCTTGATTTTTCTTTATGTTTCTCCCCCTTAGTAGATAATCTCTCTTTTTTGTTACCATCTCTCATCTCTCATTCTCTTTTTTTTCACATCTCTCTCATCTCCCCCTTTGACATCAATGGCAAAGGAAAAAGATGTTTTACATTGATTTCCCCTTTGACATTAAAAACATAGCACTCTTTCAATGAAAACACATGACACTACCTGCTCCCCCTGAGAGGTAGCCACCAAAACATTAGTCCACAAGAAAGATATATCCATAGATCCACTAGGCTGATTCATCTCCATATGCATCTATTTCAAGAAAGGACGGGAAATGACCCATAACTTCTCCCTAAGATACTCAAAAGTATCTTTAGGAAGAGCCTTCATGAATATATCAGCAATTTGATCCTTCATAGGGACATACTCAAGCTTTACTTCATTCTCCACAACCTTCTCTCTAAAGAAATGATACCCTAATAGATATATGCTTTTTCCTTGAGTGTGTCCTTTGGATTCTTTGGAAATGTTAATTTGCACTTGTATTATCCACGAAGATAGAAAGTCTGATCATCATACACAAGCTATTGATATCTTTCTATGTGTAAGAAAATATGTGAATTAAAGTAATTAATAACACACAACAGATGCAATGTATTATATTAAGGAAATCTAAATTAACAAACACAATTTGATAAAATGATTCCTTAAAGCCATTCCATATTCCTCTATTCTTAAGGATCTTGACAATAGTGCTCTCAGATCTTAATTATGCACTGAATTATAGGGACAACACCTAAGAAATGAGTAGCCATTGAACTAGATTATAGAAACTATATCTACGCCTACATGATTTTGATGTTTTTGCTAGATGATGAAGTAAATGATATGCTAAATGGTGAATTATTGCATACAGAATGCTAATGAAATGATGCAATGATGAGATTAAACTAATGGAGATGTTGTGAGAATGATTCTAAATACTATATGCAAACTAAGACATATCTAAGAATGCAGCCATGATTCTACATTTACTTGCTAACTATTCTAAATGCTAAATCAAAATGCAAACTAGGCTCTCAAATGCTAAGATGAATTTTGTAGAGTAATTGTATGCAATGCTCTCTTCTTGTGAAAAAGTTGTAAATGAGCCTCTATTTATAGATTTCACCAAGGCGTCAGGTGAGTTGGCAGCAATGGATGATCAAGATTAAGTCTAGAGAAATCGATGGTGAGAAATGAGGAAGTTAGAGAGAATTAAGGAAGTTGTCCTCTTTAATAGAACAATCTTTCCAAGTGTAGAAAGGAATAAATGGAAAGAAGCCATGTGTCTCTGAGTTTGTTGAGTTTTTTGAGAGTAAATGCCCATTTTAGAAATTAGGAATAATTATTTTCATGTGACACATGGTGAGTTGGAAGATGATGTGGAAGGAGGTTAGAAGAATATGGAGAAATGGGACAAAATTCAAATTAAGAATTCAAATTTAATGAAAGGGAATTAATCAAATAAAACAAATTAGTTAAATTTGGCCATTTAATTAAATCATGAAGAATGTAGTTTGGATAAGAGGAATTAAGAAATAAGAATTATATAAATAAACTTTGCAATTTATTTATACAATAGAAGAAATAAAGATTTTTATTAATTAAATAATCAATATTTAATTAATATTCTCCAGACCAATTTTGGATGTATACACTTTCCCTCTTTGAAGTGATGTGTTTATGCATTACTTCAAAGAAAAACTATAAGTCTTTGCTAAATTCGGCGATGCCCCAAACAATGATTTCAAGAAGATAATGGATGTATGCCACCTCGGAGATGTCATCCCGAGGAATTTTATAGTTAAAATATTTTTGATGATTTTGAAAATTCCATTGATTTGATGATGATGATGATAAAATTCAGCTTTGATGATATTCGAGAGATTTATCTCCCAATATGGAAAATTGAGCTGCCCCAATTAATTGACCCTTTAAAAATTAAAATATCCACAAAATTACCCTTTTAATTACCCTTATTAAGGGTAAAAATTGAAGGGATTCATTTGTGCATTGGTAATTTTTGAGAAAATTGTAGAGAGCATTCTTGAGCATTTGGTGAAAATGGTGATCCCCTACAGAGACTCATTGATTTGAATAGGTGTGGCGACACAATCGGCAAAGCGGGATCTGAGACCTAGGTATGAATTGAAGCTTTTCCTTTGAATTTTGAATTTTCAGTTTTTCCTCTTTCAATGCATATAGGAAATTTTTGTGGCACATATATGTTAGATGTTTTAAGCATGCGCTAGGTTACTTGTGATGACTAGGTTTAAGCGGCCATCCATGAACTATAATAGAAAATCCGTTGTGGCACATATATAGTCTGAAATGGGCATTAAAAGTTTTGGATAGTGGGTTCACTAGAAATGGTGCATTAAATTTTGGTTTTGGCGCATACACCCAGAGTAATAGCGCATCATATTTGATGGTGCATTGGAGGGATTCCATGGTGCATCCAAGGAATTCTCTACCGCATTAAGAGAAATGGTGCATTGGTAGTCTGTTATGGTGCATAGACCTAATTTGGTGGCACATCTACCTTTTAGTGTAATGAAGCACTGCTATGGCGCATCTAGGACATAATTGAAGATTTTGTAGTTTTTCTCCTAAAATTTTATGATGTTTTACTCGCGTCAGCCAATGATTTGTTGTTGATGATAGATTAGATGATTTATTGATCTCATGATAGGCAAGATGCAATAATGGTGATGTTGTTTTGACCTCATGATAGGTGAGGATCAAAAATAGGTGTTTGTGAGATTTGATAAAAATCTCACTAGAACTGATAGGATGATTGATTGCTTGATGTTTGATTTTTTTGCCAATTTGATCAATTGATTGTGATGTTTTATAATGATAGGAGATGGATTTAGATAATCTTCAGTCCTAAGAGAGGTTCCCACAGACTTGGGAGATGATCCCACATCTGCCATAGGTCGATAAGGATATCATTGAGTGATGTGGATTATCCTCACTGATTGACATGCCCCGAATTAGGATTAATCAAGGATTGTTGACCACACTAGCAGAGAGGTGGCCTAGCAACCACAACACTTTTCATCTAGCCACTGGAGAGCTAACTATTATGCCAAATGATGTCTATAAGATACTGCGGATTCCTATGGTGGGCGATATTGTGACGTATGATCACACTGAGCAGGGTGGTACAGATGCCTTACGCCGGATATTCCATGATGACCATATTGTGGTATGCCCCTTTTCCTTTCATTCTTACAGGATTTTTTGGTGGCTTCTTATGTCCCGACAAGAGGTCAAAGGGATTTTCTGTCAATTGGGGTTAGACACTAGAGCAGACGATCCAATTTAAGACCCGTTTCACCTGGGGTTCATGTATGCTTGCGCAGTTATAATATGATTTGCACTAGGCAATGTACCTCAAAGGAGTTAATCTATCCACAAGTGTGACTCTCTTACAGATATGGACTTGGGAGCATATTGTGGTGACATGGTCGGAGACAGACGAATTTCAACCATTTGGGAGACCCTACATCTATGGATATGTAGGCCCAGTTGTCCAGCGTAAGCTAGGAAAATTGGAGAATTGGAGGTGGGTACTGGATGACTTGGATTTTGTTACATAGCAACCATATGTAGACTATGAGCAATGGGTGGAGGATCATTTGGAGGTGCCTTATTTTATGTCAGCTAGGTACTTTATTGGATGAACATGCTACATTATCAAGAGATTATTGTTGCAGAGGATGCTCAGATAGTACAATAGAGTTCAGGGGATACCTCAGGGATTGGCTATGTATGCACAGAGGTAGTAGGATGTGATTGAGTGGGGGCCCACATTATCGTATGATGTTTCATGTGATGAGTATCATCATTTATAGCTAGTGATCTAGGGCTACCTTCTAGGGATCGTTGAGGGATATATGACTGAGGAGTACTCACAGTACTTTGGTGAGCATCCATTTATGAGGATCTTGAGACCTAATGAGCCAGTGCTAGCCTTGGATGATGATGAGGACAAACCACCCAGATGGAGGGGTAGAGGTGGTGGAGGTGAGGAGGAGGGAGGAGGCGGTGATGATGGTAGAGATGGTGATGATAGTGGGGATGACAGCGAGGATGACGGTGGTGGTGGAGACCAAGGTGGTTCCCACCCAAGATTGGATGTCAAAGTACCTTGTAGGAGGAAATCCTTAGTGGAATCAGTGTAGTAGCACATATAGATATGGTTGCCTTCACAACAACAACAATCCTAGATCATATCATTGCATTCCCAAGTCCAGACCTTTCAGGGTCAGTTGACACAGGTCCAGGGACAGTTACAAACACAGACACAACTATTGTCATAGGTTCAGGCACAACTTTTATAGGCCCAGGGGAAAATACAGACTTTGACAGCCGAGAGGGATACTACCATACAACATCTAGCATAGGTGTAGGGCCAGAGACAGGTACAAGGTCAGGTTGTTGTGTTGACTACTAAGAGAGATGCACTGAGACGACGGGTAGAGCAGGTAGAGGCCATTACTGAGAGATTACAATAGGTTGCGACAATTGTTAGGTCATCAGATTATTTTAGAGAGGTTTGTGTTACTGCATAGGAGTCCTAGTTCTACAAAGACCAATATCATGAGGTGGTTCCTCCAGAGCGGTGAAAGAGATTTGCATAGTCTCGATCTAGTAGGTCTCAGTCTCAGACAATTAGTATGGGTGTTACGCAGCCATTTCCTAGAGATCAGAGAGATCTAGGTGGAGGTCCATCAGGTATAGCGGGAGGTACATATCCAGGGGTGCCAACACCATCTGGGGGGAGCACTACCTAGCTCTAATATTTGATGTTTATTATGATACGAAAATGTATACACTGATACTTGATTATTTACTACCATTTTTTATGATGTATTCCTCCATATTCAAACATCCTCATACATTCGACATATTTTTGAGATATATATGCAGTGATGATGATGGTTGACCTATGTGTTTATATGTGTGGATCATGATGGATGCATTTAATTTCCTATTATGTATGTTATGAGATGCTTTATGATGGTGATATGATATGTCATGAATGTAACATGTGTTATGATTCTATGATGTTTTTATGTCTATATGCTCATGTGATGAATCTAATTTATGTGAATGGAATGTGTTAAATGCTATGTTTTTGTACTTTTTTTATGTAACCATATAATGCAAAATATGAAATGGATGAATGGATGATATCATTAATGATGGATAAATCCACATGTTCTTATGGATGCATGTTATTATGATGTATGATATGCATGGTGCTTTGTGTTTTTGTATTTTCTGATGCAAATATATGGATGCATGTATGAAATGGACGAAAGGAAATTTACATATGTTGGTGTTTTATGATGAAAATGTATGACTAAATGGATATGGATGGAAATTATATGATCAATACATTTGTGTTTTTTTGGATTTTTGTGATGCAAATATGTGACCTAATGACTAGATGAATGGTGAAATGATATGATAATGCTTTTTTTTTTGGATTTTCATAATGCAAATATATGATCTAATAACTAGATGAATGATGAAATGATATTATAATGCATGAATGCTTTCCTAATGCTTATGCAACTAGAATGTGAATGATCTTTTTGGTAATGTCAAATGTACTCAATCCTTTAATGATAGAAATAACATCACTCATAACATTGTACTAGCCTTGGAGAAATCTATAAATACCACTGCAACACCTAATATGAATCCAATTTAAACATGAAAACCTAATAATGCAATGTTGTCATCCCAGTAATTAATTTATTGTGCTTGGTATCATCATTGATCTTTTAAAATGTTGAAAGTGAGTACAAACATTGATGGTATAATTAGACCATCATGAACTAAGTACTAATTTCATGATGTTTGATAGTGCAAGTTAACACAAGCATCTAGGTATAATTAGACCAAGATTACTTGACCATTTCTTGTGTAAACAGATAAGAGTTGATCGCTTTCCTATTCAAATATGGAATGTCATTAGTGATACTTTGTAGAGCACGTTCCACGACGATTCACATAGTATTAATGATCAATTCACAAACAACAAACAAATAAAAATATCATTCTTGATCACAACTTCTCTAGTTCTCAACATCCTTGAGTTGATCCTAAGAAATGATAACAACAATCACAATGTAAATAGTTTTGAACATTTACGTTAAAGTGATGAAACTGTGATTCAGAGTATCATCACCAAAGGGAATTTTCTTTTGATTGATCTTGTTTGTTGTTGGTTCAGATGATTGTTTTTGGTGAGTCTGATTAATGTTCAAAGTTGTAGCCCATTTGATTGTTGGGTTTTTACCATGTTGTCATACTATCATTTGTCTGTCGTTTTAAGCTCAAAGATGGATTTCCCCCAACAAGTTCAAGATTTTTCCCCCCAATGGAAACAAACCAATTTTATTATGGATATGTACAATGATCGACAAGCCAAAGTGAGACATGATCGACATAGTCAAATATGTATATGAGGCTCGGATGAAGGATGTGGATAATGATAGTAAAGAACCAATGTGGTCGACACCCGCTCCAA
>VDFB02163525.1:0-26487 GCA_007258455.2 Sequoia sempervirens
TTTCAAGGAATTTCTAAGTGCTGGTTTATGAAGGAAACACAGGCCTGTCGACCAGATTGAAGGAATCTGTATTTGTCCTTGGACAAGTGTGAAGGAATCTTAAATATTTGTGGCACATTGCATAGTGGATGATCAAGAGCGAAACGAGGTTGGATCTTTAATTAATATCTTCATTTCTAACTTCAATTCTCAGCTTCATTTCTCAGCAAAGGAACTTATTAAAAGTTATTGTAAACTTCATAATTGCTGGTTGTAATTTGATAGCAAGTTGCCTTCTTCCAAATTGTATACTGGCAGTAGTACTGTCGGTCTTAGATTCTTGCTCAGTCAGATTGTAATGTTTTCTCTTTCAGCATTTTGATAATTGAATGTAATCTGTCTCCGCCCTATGGTCGCTACTATCCTATTCTGGGTTAGAAAGCACATCCTGGGTGTTGAGAGTCTTTAGCTTTCAGCATTTTCTTTCATGCAGTAGTTCTGTATTTACTCCGTCATATGGTCGCCCCTCACTCCGCATCGGATTGGGTAGCACATACTTGACGTTGAGTTCCTTTCTGCAAATAGATTAGAAGACCGACCAATGTCAGTGATTTATTCAGTTAGTTTACTTTCTATACATTTGGTTCTTCTCTAACCTTAACAGGTGCATGTTTGTAATTGAAATAAGATCATTGAAAAACAAAAAAAAAAATTTGGCTCAGGTATATTTCTAGGAAGCTAAGAAGTAGAAGCTAGAAGTAGAAAGGTGGAATGAAACAGAGGAAAGTCACAAATGAAGTGGACATCTTTTAAGAGAAAAAGAAGTAAAGAGGAATCTTCTGGGCTCTGTTACAAAGCATCTTGAGCCGTTACCACCGACCAAAGGAGGAGATAAGTGGAAAGCATGCTCAGAGACAACTGTTTGAGTGTTGAAATGTCGCAGGATGCTAGCATGTCGTGCGAACGTCTACACGTCGCACTAGTGTCTGAACACATCACGCTACAAAACAATGAAAATGGGAAATAAAAGTTTGAGGCAAAATTTATTTGTACACAAAGAGCGACTCTGAAAAAGGGGTGTTGGAGCATCCTAAGAAGGGAAGAAAGCTAATGCAAGGGCTAAAATGAGCCTACTCAAGATGTGAAGGGAGCGAACACTAAAGCATATGCAAGAATGTAAAATTGCAAGGGGTGCAATTTTACAATCATACAGTGGTATAACAGGAAAAATTAGTTGCACCTAAGCGAAAAATGGCATTAAAGGCCTAGGCATTATCTTTCCAACTTGAATTAAACTATTCTCAACCCTTATAGCAACATCAAATGTTGTTGGTAATGAATTCCCACCCGTAGACTGTATCAAAAGTGTAATATCACTATTCAAAGATTTGAGATAAAACAAAAATGCATACTCATTTGAAGGTTTTACCAAGGCTGTAATTCTATTCCAGGTCTTCTTGAAATGGTAGTTGAAGTCCACCAAGTGTTCATGTGGAGCTCTTTTGATAGTAGTGACTTGCTCCACCAATGAAAGATGGTCTAACCTATCCTTGAATTGCTTATTTAGTTGCTCTCCTAGTTGGTCCTAGGTTGCAATTGAATTAACAACAAGGCCTCTGAACCATTGGAGGGTTTTACCCTTGAGAGAAGCTACCAAGAGCCTTACTGTAATATTTTTCTCAATAATATGATGCAATCCACACAACGAGGCCACATCTCTAATGTGTTCTACAGCTGTTGTATGGTCTTCTTCAATGAAAAAGGGTAGACTCTTAAGGGTTGCTGCTGGTATATCATTATGTTGGGAAAGATGTAAGGGACTTCCTTGATCAAATGACACAAAGGGTTGATTCCTAGGTGGCGGATTATGAGCCATGGTGACTCTTGAAGAGTTGGAACTACAAGGGACAATGAAAATTGTTGGTATTTGAACTACAGAACTTGAAAACATAGGATTGCTATAAGTTGAAATTGAATTTGTTGTGTTCTTAATTACCTTAGTACTTCTTGATGGTAGCTCAGAATGCTCAACAAGATCTGCACTTTGTCTGGTTTGATATTTTCTAATAAGCTTAACCACTAAAACTGCTAAAACCAAAGCCTTGGAGTCGCCAAGTGTGAAAATTTTCCTTCTTGAAGGTTGAAATACTATTGCTCACACCAAAACAACAGCAAAATAAAGCTCTTCTTGAACTGACAATTAACTCAATGTCCCACCGAGCATTCCAAAAACTATTGTCATAGGGATTTGCACCTAATGCCAAGCTAAAAACTTAACAATCCTTGTGACAATAGGTGGAATATGCTTCCTCCTCTACCAACAACAAACTAAGCAACCAAATATAAACACACATAAAGATATCCTACCACTCAATAATGTACAACCAAAGTTAGAGGAAGATAGTCTTCATTAATTCACACAAAGATCTAGTTACAACTCAAACCCAAATCCTTGATTCATATGCTAAACACGTGTAGATTGGATCCATGAACAATGTGTTAAACACTTACAAAATGAAACACCACCCCAAGGAACCCAATAACTCTCAAGTGCACTCTCTTATAGGCAATGTGTAGACTTGTAACCTTTGTACCCTTTTAGAATCTCTTAGAACACTTGCTTCTTGTACTCTAAATAATGCTCCCTTAGCTCACATATAATTATCACTCAAAATCCAACCTCACCTTCCAAATATGTCTTCCATGATTTCTTCTTAATTGCATTAATGTATAGGAGATTTCATCCCATAGAACACATTGCCTTCCTCACAACTCTATTGTGCACACAAGCCTCTCGAGCAAGTCACATTATATTTCAACTATGATGAACTCCTATTTTGCAACCAACTCTCTTTCATGTCTTCATCATGCTCACCCCAAGTTCTAGAGAAAATTCTTAGTAATTGATCTCCCAAAGATAATCCACCAAAAGATCTCTTGAAAATTATCTATGAATAATGATTGTAACAATGAACTTGCCTCATCTTATATAATTTTGGAAATCCAATCTACAATCCATGGCTTGTCTGAATTTTTATGCATGATATAAAAGAGATTGAATACATAGATTCAATGATCCTCCCTTGACAACATGCCTCTACGATGGCCCCAAATATTTAATGTTGCACAAATTATTTAATATGAACCCCATTCTAATCTTCAAGGAAAATAATCCTATTCATATATTGGCTCATAACTCCCTCTCATGTCCAAAATATTAGTCTCTCTTATCGCATTGCACCAAAAACCAAGGAAAACCCTTCTTAAATCATCTAGTGAGTCTATTCATAATCCCAATGAAATTATGTTTCTATTTAAATAGATCCAAGGCAACCACATTTTTGGACATCAAATCTTGATACACATTACCCACAACACACATTAGAACTTATCACAAATTAATCAAACACCTCGCAAATCAAATTTGTTTACATTGGAATTGGTGAGTCCCTTACCTCCTCCCCCACTCACAATAGGTAATGCCCTTAGTGCCCACATTCAATTCCCCTCCTTCTCAAGAACCAAGTCAAGTATTGTCAATACACTTGATCCTTCCCTTTTTTTTATTCCTCCTTGAATTCATGATCCTTGCCATAAATCTTACTCCTTGAACTCATGACTCCATAGTTTGACAAAAATCCCACTTGTTAAAGTCCCCCTTTTTGATTCCTACTTATGGCCTCGTCACTTCTTTCCATATTTTTTTATCCTCATGGTATTTCATATCTCTAAAGCCCCACCTTCTAAGACATTTCAACCATTTTTCCAATTCAAGTTGCAAAATAATCCTTCCAATTTTAATCATTAGTTGCTATCAATTTGTTCTTAGATGAAATTGCCTCAAATTTTTCAAGAATTGGTATTTGAGGAAAAAAATGGATTGGGAATTGAGATAGCTCCCTTGCATCTTTAGGAAGTGGTCCTCAAGTAATGATAGCATGCTAGTTTCTAGAAGGTTTGCTTCAAATACTGAACAATGTATATGTAGTCAAAAGGATCTAGAAATGTTCATGTTTTTGTAAGATAATTGATAACTATGAAATTTCATCCATCAAAATATTTAAGGTAATTCACATTGACCATGGTATCTCTCTAGTTTGAGCTAATAGATAGAAATTTTGTGTCATGGGGAAAAATACTTGGGTGATGGTAATAGGGAAAATGGATTTGAGCTTGTGATTTACTAGATGTTGATCATGGAAAGCCTCATAATTAGCATATGGGAACAAAAATGTCTCAAATATTAGAATATTATTTTATGAAGGTTTTGTTCATGAAATCTAGATGGTGCTTGAACATATACTAGAATTTTGTAAAGATTTGATCATTAAAACTAATACTAGAACTCAAAAGAAATGTTATGCAAATATCTAGATTTTTATGTTATAGTTTTGATAAAGAATTCACTCATTTGATTCTATTATTTATTGGTTTGGTGATAATTGAAAACAATAGAACAAATTCTAATATACTTCAATTTGGCCATTAGATGTTAGGATAAGGTAACATTTACCTTGTAATCCTAAGTTATTTTCATGTATCTCCATATTTCTTGGAAGGTGTATTTGGGCATCTAAATACATGTTGGACAAATATTTTATATTTATTTATTTATGACATGTTGTAATTACACTCATAGGGGATGTGAACAATCAATAATGACAAAGATAAGATAATAATGGTAGAATATTTTTTCTAGGTGTCCACTTTGGTGGTGAGGCCACATGGACTTGCATGTTGGTGCATATTATTTGCATGTTGTCCATGGTAGGTGCAAGGTGTCATTTGAAGTAATCAAGCACTCAGAGTTTGTCAATTTTGATTGGGTGTGGGTGCTTGCCCATGTGAAGGCCATGTGATTATTTATTATTTTATACTATGTTTACAAGTGGACCACTAAAGGGGGTGTATGGAGTTGAAGGTGTGATTTTCCTCTTGTTTTGAGATACCATAATGGTATTCTCACACCAGATTTCTTATAAATCGACACCCTTGGATAGTAGTATTAGATAATTATTTGCAAGTAATGAAGTGTTATCATATTCAAGACATAGGAGTGATGCAAGTGAATGTATTGTAATCTCTCTATTGAAGATAATAGATGCTTGTCCTCTCTTCTTGGTGGAGTTTTTTCCCACAAGCGTTTCTCCATGTAAATCTAATGCTATGAGATGTTCTTGTGTTGCTGATTTGTGTCATTTTTTGTTGTTTCTATCTTATGGTGAAATAATCTTCATTTTTTTATGTTTTGTGTTCAACTAAGATAGTTTTATTAAGCATGTTAAATAGTTGATATAGGCATGACCAAGAAGATGAATATCTCTATGGATTTTTTGTATTAGGAAACTTAATTACAAATTTGTATACAAATCATAGATTTCCATATTCTAATAGTCTAAGACTTGAATCCCAACCAAGAAATTATTGGGTTATATATTTTTATATTATTCCAACATTATTCTCTTCATTTTCTCAACATTTGGTATCAAAGCTTAAGTTTGTTCCATGGCTTGCATGTGAGATGTGGTGCAAGAGCACGCAGGCAAACATGCAATCGATACCAACAAAAAAAAACATTGTTTGGTTTGCTTTCAATTTTGATTCATTTTGATTTGGTTTTCTCTTGATTCAAACAACACCTAAACCTATTAAATTTTAGGCTTTAATGAGACACGGGTGCAGATATGTTTTAAGCAAATGTAATTGGTTAAAGCTAATCTCAATGATATCTTGCCATATATTGAAGCAAGTAGAAGATAATGGAATAAGACAAAAGATTTGCCTCTTTTATTTAAAATAAAATGAGAGCACAATCTTTTTGGGGCCACCTTACTATTCATTATGCAATAATACCATAAGATTGAATTTTTCTATCGATGCCTCTTCACCTTTAGAAAAAAAGGGATCCATAAGCCAAAAGATGCCAAAAAATGGAATCACAAGGGATGTAGCTAGAGAAACATACGAGAAATTAAAAAGCAAGAAAAAAAGGCTCGATGGGAAGAGAGGGCGATAGTGTGAGGAAGATCGGTCAAGAAAAGAAGGAATAGAATAAAGAGAGGACAAAGGGCACATAGGAGCAAGAGGAAGAAGATGCACAGGTGAATTGAATAAGGGGATACAATAAACAAGATAGAGGGGAATCAAAGGAGAGACAGGGGAAGAATTTGTTTAAACTCTTAGCAGATAACATGTGAAAGGGAAGGTCGTGAGATAAAAGGAAAAGATTGCCTAGGGTGAGGTCTGTTCCAACATAGAAGGGCACACCATTTCACCCAGGACAGAGCTCTTAAATGCTAAGAAAGTAGATGCATATTTGGAACGAGTAGAAATTAATGTGGGAGTAATGTAGTATTGAGAGAATAGAAGGTTGTGTAGAAGAGTTGTGAGGGAAATAAATGTGGAGAGTTGAACATGTGTACAGATTAAAAGAAGACAAAGTGCAAGCAAACAAACCTTGAATAGGTTGTTGCACAGAGTATGACTTCAAAGTGACAAAAGAGTAATTTGAGCATTGGTTTAGAGTGTCGCACTATTCATCTACAACACAAAGATATAAAAAATGAACAAAGGGAAACAATTTACTTCTAGAATGAATTTTGTAGATGGCAATTTGGAGTTATTGTGTTAAGTGAACTCAAGCCTCTATAGTAAGCTAATACCCGAATAGGGTATGTATTGTTTGTGAAACTAAATTGGATAATTTTCAATTGAGAATTGTATGTTGTAGGATGATCATTATAACAAAATTGTGTAACTTTGAAATTTTTGAATTGATAAATAAGAAATAAGTTCATGGCAACTTTTGGATAAAGTGTTGTCTGTAGAACTTATGAGTTTGTGTGTTGAATTTGTATGAGTAGTGATAGAGAGTTTTTCTCTTGCGTCAATTGGTGTAGACACATAAAATGTACTAATTGACATTGTGCATCTGATCCTAACCACTAACATTGTTTCATCCTAAATCATTCTTCGGTCTAACCATTTAATCAAATACCTTTATCTGATTAAATTCATCAATATTCCTCTCTTAGTTAAATAAATCAGTTATCTAATTAAGTCTCCTTGCCTCGATAATTAAATTAACCATTTAGATCTAATTATCTATTTAATTAAATAATTAATTTTATTTGATTAAATCTCCTAAGTCTATCTATTAAATTAAAAAAATTAAAACCTTATTTAGTTTAATCTAACATCATCTCTTTTAATTAAATAAATCAAAATCTTTATTTAATTAATCCCTTATCACATTTTTCTCATATTTGATTTAAATAAATCCACAAATTTAATTCAAATAGATCACATCATTTAACCCCTTCATTAAATTCATTCACTTGAATTAATTTAATCTCCTCTTATGTCCCATCCTCTAGCTTTCACCACTTGCACATGAAAATAGATTTAATTGATTTATTAAATCTCTATTTTTCTTCAACAAGGCATCTTTTAAGGAATATTCCCCTAATTTTGAGATTCAAAATCCAGGTGGAATAAGTTCATTTAACAGGGCATTTACTCTCTCTTTACATTCTTTGCCTTGATCAAATTGGCATTCAATGCACATTCTTCCTTCCCTCTTGCATAATTTCAAGTTTCAAAATTCAAATATATGCATTTATTGGCTAATCCACTGACTTGCACATCCTCCAACCATTCACAAGCTGACAAGTGGCACTTTGCCATTGGCTAATTCTTAGTCCCACATTGCTCTATTTTGAACATTTATCCATCTTAGCATTCTATAAATAAGAGGCTAATCTCCTCATTTGATCATCCACAATTTGAGTATACTTATTATGCTCAAATCATTAGCAAATTCCATCCATTCTCATTGAGTTCATAGCTAGGTTATGCAGATTTTTCTATTGGAGAACTCATCAAGCATCAACAAAGTGGATCAAATTTCTTTATCAACTCACCATTGCATCATTGGAGTTGGGAAAGGGCCAATTTTCACATCAAATTGGCACAAATTCCCTCAAGATATTAGGAGTTTGTTTGCTTTAGAATAAGATTTGATATGCTTTTAAATTTCATTGTGTTCTTCATTTCATGTTCTATCTCTTTTGCTATTCAAATGAATTTCTTGAGGAATCCTTGTTCTTGCTTGCATTTCACCTTCTAATGTGTTTGTTCATGTAATTTTGCAGATATTGGGATTGGGGTTCTCACAATTGGTATCAGAGCAGGTAGTCCTGAGAGTGGAGAGGATCCACTAGGACCTGTAAGTGTTGTGTGAACAAATCACCAACTGGGAGGTAGTTCACATGAGAAGAGTGTGTGAAGCGGTAGTGAAGAAGCTCGTGAGAGTTGTTGCAAGTGTGAGGAATCTAGTAGCCAAAGTGAAAGCTTGAAGTTGTCAAGGAAACTTGAGAAGTGATGACAGATTGAGAGAGGTGAGGTTGCAGTAGACAAAATGGGTTGGTTTGTGAAAAGGCTCGTGCTGATACAGTTTTGGGAACAGTATTGGGATGATGTGGAGGATGAATTGTGTGAAGCGTCGAAAAAGATGGTTTGTGGAAAAGTAGAAAAGAGTGTTGGGAAAAGTGAGAGGAAAGTGGTAAAGAAGAGCAAGGACAACAACCTGGGATGGAAAAAGGAAGATGTAGCCCCTACCAATGAAGAAGAAGTAGCCAAGACATGCCACGAGGAAGGCATGAAGAGAGAAGAAGAAAGGAATGAAGCGAGCAGTGAAGAGGTTGTAGTGAAGGGTGAAGGTGAGAAAGATTTTTTTGCACAATTGCTGGAAATTAAGGAAGAGCGGGCGTCAAAGCTTGATGTTGCAGCAAAGAAAGAAGAGCAAAAAGTTGTAGCTAATGAGGAGGTGGAAGATATAAAAGTGAAAATTAATGGTGCAGCTTCGAGCGAAGATGAGGTAACACAATTTTATGATGTTATTGTGTGTTTAGATGAGATGATAAAAGGAAATAGGGATAAAGAGAAAGAGTGTATAGTAGATGTTATGTGGTTGTGTGTAGATATGGTTGAGGATGTTGTAGGGTTTTGGTGGAGGTGGTCGGTCAAAGGTTGGATTGAACCCATAGAGGAGAGGAGTGTGAAAAGCATTTAGCAAAGGAGGTCGGGCTTTGGTGGACGTGAGTCCATGAGGAGGAAAAGGAGGAAGAAGCGGTGTTGTTGGAAAGAAGTGGTGCATGTTCCAACACAATGCTAGAAAAGGCGGAAGAAAAATTAATGTTTAGCACTTTCCCAGCGAATGAGTTCGTTGTAGGTTGATGCCAACCTGAAAGAGTCATTCCATCACTCAACTCCATCATTGTGAGCCTATGCTCACAATCTTTCTACCCAATGTGTCTGGTGTAGGAGCACATGAGCGGACAAGCAATCGACACCAACAAAAATAAATAAATTTGGTTTGCTTTCAATTTTGATTCGTTTTGATTTGGTTTTCTCTCGATTTGTTGGGTGAAAATTATGTAATCAGCTTTTGATAGATTACACAACTTGGACTTCAGCCACAGCTATGTGAGATGTGAATCTCTCCTCTCAGAAAGGGGAGGTGCCCTTCTTACTACTAACAGAAGCGATAGTAAATCAAACAAATAATTACAAAATGTACACGAAATTCACGGAGTGGGGGGGTGTGTTACATTCATACTTCTCTCTTTTTTCAGAGAAAATGTTTACAATGCTTCACCGTTGGAAGTTCAGAATTCTTGATAACTTGAAGCGAACAACTAGCAGTAATACCAATATCTCTATCTCATCAAAGCGAAGTGTAGAGATACCAGAAGTGATTAATAACAAACAAAACAAAGTAAAAAGGGAAAGCTCACGAAGGCACAAATTTGTTCCGTAGCTTTATCAGTGTTGGATCTGTGTCACAGTTTACTACGTTGGCCTAAGGAGATCTTCTTAGGCATTGTAGTTCTTGAGCAGGCACTTGAACAATTACAACATTTTTAGTCTTGTAGATCATCTCCAAGTATCAAATATTACAGATGATTCTAGCTTTTAAAGTCTTGTAGATCCAAACAAAGTATCAAAATTATGAATAATTAGTCTTGGGTCCTCAACTTGAGAACATGCAGGAGCATGAATGATTACAACACAAAATCTTGTAGATCATTCCAATAAATGACAACAAAACTAACATGCAATCTAAATAATAAATGCCACTTTCAAGTTTATAAAATACTTAAGTTCTTGATTCTTATTCCAGCTAATCACTGCAAATAAGATCAACTCCACAAAAGTATGAGATCCAACTAAAGTTTGGCTTACAATTCTTTCTTTAATGAATCTCATTCTGGCCATGAGCATAAGGTTTCACAAGTTTGCTTCCAAAAAGAACTATGCCACGTTTACCAAAACTACTAAAGGGATAATTTACAAGCCCGAAATCCTCATTATAGAAGAGGGACCAGGCAAAGAAGGAAAGAGATTGAAAATGGGGAAAGTTGGTGGCTTGATTTGCAGAGATCTCACCTAACTGATAGTCAAGTGTAATTTTTGAAAATACATCTTTAGTCCTTACTACATAATTACAATTTACAAAATGACATTCAAAAATGTCGAGAAATATTTACAAGATGCATAATGGGATGCACCGGAAATGTCTAACACTGGAGAATAGGGGGCTACTTCACGTTTCTTTGCATTGGGCGCGGAAGTCTTCAAATTTCCTCCTAGTCTCCTGCACGAACTTCTCATCTGGACCAACGGTGTAATCCACAATGGTGTGAATTCTCGTGATCGATCTCATGGCAGATGAGTGAACCTTTTTGCACCTGTCAAGATGCATCTTCAGGTTGTCCAATGTGAGCCTTGTATCACAAATGATGTTCAACAAAGCTTAGAAATTGGTGTCCGATCAAATTCATGATGGCACCCTTGAAGATGGGATATTTGTTGGCCGGTCTGTGATTGTCCTCAAGAAGTTGACCAGGCAACTCTCTGATACTTTTGTCAAGAATGTTGCGATGCCCGTCGACATCTTCCTGTACTTGGTGAAGGTCTTCAATGAGAGATTGAACCACTTGGATCCTGTGTTTCAGTGATTCTTTTACCTCTACAAACTTTTCCTTGTCGGGAATTACCCCAACCTCTACCAATTTGCTAAGCTTGACCTGTTTCATTTCCGACCATGACAACAGGCACTTTCCATATCCTACATGCTCCTGGGAAGATGCGTCTTTTCTTTATCAAGCTGTGGTGAGCTTGGCAAAGGCAATGTGTAGTTTTCTCATCGTAAAAGTGCTCGAGATCCTTGTTGATGATCTTTTCAATAAAATCATATAACACCACGCTTTGGAAGTAATTTCTGACTTTTGACGGTGGGTCTTTTGATATTTACCACACTATGGTGGTGGTTGTGCATTACTTGGAGAACTAGGAAGGTCTCTTGTGATGGCATAATGCTGCCCTCTGTTTGTGCATGTTCATGAGCACTCAACTTTATCAAACCTTCACTTAAGATTATCCATAGTGACACATCTGACTTTGCACTTTCGTTGGTAACCTTGCCAAGCTGGACCTTTGTTACTGTGTAGTCCTCCATATTGACATCACCTTTTTGATTCGGTGGTATGCCAATTTCAGCATACTTGTGGCCAGACTTATCAACGTTCAGCCTTGAGTACACTTTTTCCTTTTTCTTCCCTTTGGCTTTTGGAAGATCTATCTCTTCGAGGTCGAGCTCCTCTAGAGAAATCATTTGCTTTTTGCGCTTCGACACTTGAGATATTAGCCAAGGAGGAAGAAAAGAAGTCTGAACTTCTGGATCTACTGTCAATTCGGTCGCCATTGCCACTTCTGAAGTTATTGTCACATCTGAACTCACCATTAGTATCGTGGCAATTGGAGAAGTATTTGTCATCATTGCTCTTGTAGTTGACACATTGAGCTGATCACGCATTGATTCATTCATGAAACAATTGAATTCATTTTCAGAAGTGATATCATACGTTTGCGAAGACAAGCTAGGAATGGACGATGGTGGGCTTGACAGTATATCAACCGTATGGATGCTTGTCACTGAAGGAGTATTAAGCTGGGTTGATGTTGTAGGGATAGGAGATATCTCGGCTGCAGGAATGCATGTGGTAGGGATAGGTGATGAGGGAACAGGAGGTGGAGGAGTTCTTGAATCTGGAGGGGTATGAGGAACGTTTGAAGTCACAGGCGATGATGTTCTATGAATTTCCTCAATTACATTCTCAGGAGGAGAAGTAGTTATTTCTTGATCATGCCCGGGTTCCTGTTGATCACCCTCTTGTCTCTCCGAATCTGGTTCACCTTCAAAGTCACCTTCAGATCCTTCTTCATAATCTTCATCAGACTCTTGCCCACTTTCAGAAACCTCTTCGGCATCGGAGTCTGCTTCTGCTGAATCTTCATCTTCAGCGGATTGGTCGCTTGAAGTTCCTTCTTCATCGGAATCTATCTCCTCTAGAATAGGCTTTTTACCCTTAGAACGAGATGGACGAGATTTCATGATTTCTGTCTCTTGGACAGCTTGGGTATCTTTCTTACCAATAGTGAACTTGATCCTAGGACATCTTCGCGAAGAAGTGGGAATGGCTTACATGAATTTGTTTGTCCCCGCGGTTCTTCTTTGTTAGGCTTACGCTTGACTCCCTCTCATGAGTTTGTTCTTAAACTTTTCATTGCATAACCATGTTTATGTAACCATTCTTATGTATTAGCTGGGATTGGTCTGTTAGCTTTCTCTCATCTTTGGTAAACCTCTTTTTCTAGACCATTGCAGACAGCGGCCTTTTATGTCCTTGATCATCATGAATGGCGTTCATGATATCACACGGATCCTCAAAATCCTCTGAGGTAGGTCAAGCGATACCAGTCTCTGATTTGTGCGACAGTCAACCTGCAATAGTCCATTTTACAGTGGTTGCTTCCTCTCACCAATCTGCCGGATGTCTTCAAAAGCGATTTACCTATGTTGGTGACCCTTTTGCAACTTTTTCGACATCTCGGTGTCGAAATCAAAACCTATGCTCTGCAATAGGTTTGATGGTCATGATCTGCATTTTCAGCATAGAAGAAGACTTATTTTTGTACGGTTGGATAGTATATCGCTGATGGTCGTTGAACTTGAATCCAGCTTGTGGTGCTTCTTTTGTTCTTTTACTGCTTGACATCATTGTCTCCATGTTTCCATGAGAACCCACTTATCCAAAGGATAACGTGGTAGCATGTAGGGACAACCAGTGTAGCAGCCTACTCTCAAGTAAGTAAACGTTGGGAATTGGAGAAAAATGCATCCAACTTTACTTACCACCTTATAAGCCTCATCGGATACTCTTCTTCTTTCCAAAGCTAGATCAAAGTTGAAGAGTAAAGGCGCAAAGAAAGCATCAGTGACCCGTCTGAAATGATGAAAGCTCTCCTTTAGCTCCAATTGGTAGAAATATCTGTACACAGGCACCATCATCCGATTCCCTTTTGAATGGACACGGGTGTCTCATCCACTGACTCTTTGCATTACACAGTGCAGAGATCATGTAGAACTTCAATAATGTAGAAGGGCGACGGTGTACTTTCACGTGTATCTCATCAGCGATTTGTTTACTTGATCGATATGCACCTTCTGCAGCTACTGATCGATGTGATATTCGCCGCATCGGTCGTAGTGGATGATTCCGGCAAGCCTTTCACTCTACTTAGAAACGTGATCATATCCTTGACGTTATCTTGGAAGTCACTTCTCAGGAGTCCTTTCGGCCATCTAGAAAGAGATGATCTAGGCTTCTTGAGCCATTGAGTGTTTATCAATTGTTTAGCTTTATTGGGATCGGCATCGAAGATCTCCTGTGCTTTTGATATAGAGATGTCAATGTATTTCTCCATATGAGGGACCTTGAAGACAATATCAAAGAAGTCGGGGTCGAGTCTCAGAATCTCGTGCTCGGAAGAGTCGATCACGCTTCTGCTTTCTCTGATGTAATGAGACGCAACTTGAAGAACAAACTCGGTATTGTGCGCAGCTGTAGGGAACATCGCCACCAAGTGGAGGTTGTCGTGTACGATCACTCTCATTGAATCAGGAAGAGGCTTCATCTCTGTTAGCTTTGCGAAGTCAACCAAGTCTTGATGACCAACTTCTGTATCTTTTATCTCTTTGACTTTGGAAAGCACCGTAGTTGGCGGATAGACGCCTTGATATTTGTATTTCATCTTGCCTTTTGCTTTCGAGGAAGAAGGAGGCTTAGTAGCAATCATCAAAAAAGAACTGGAGCTCGATCACTCTTGACTTGACGATCTTTGAAAGTAGACTGCAATCCGTTTAGTCAGAACAAACATTAATTGTTAGGAAATATGGGAAAGCGCGAAATGAGCACGAGGATGGGAAATCATGAAACGGATGACGAGGCACGCAAAACGATGCACAAAGGCAAAAAAATGAGGCTCAGGAGTGCAGTGGTCGAAAATGAAGTTCATTTGGGAAGGTCTAGAGAAAACTTGGAAAAAGTGTAAGGGCGCTAAAATTCAGCGCCCTTACATTCTTGGAAAATTGCTTTTGGTGCAAGGGCGCTAAATTTTAGCGCCCTTACACTTTGCAGTGTTAGGCATTTTTTGACATTTTCAAAATGTCACAGCGCTAAAATTCAGCGCTTTAGCATTTTCTTGACAATTTTTAAAATGTAAATGTAAGAATGAATGGCGAGGGCGCTCATGCTTGGCAAAGGCAATTTGTTTGAAACATGAAAATTTTTGAACTTGTTTCCATCCCATTTCATACGCACTCAAAGGTTGAAGGAATTCTCTTTCACAATGATAGATCTTTCCAATGTTCACACCAAAACGCATGAAGAGAGCAACATGAACAACGTGCTTTAACAAGCACAAAAACGTTGGAAAGATACAAGTTTTGATAGAACATTACGCATAAAGGAAATGGCGAATGAAAAGCGCAGGGAAAAAGTAAGGAAAGAAAACGTGAAGGGTTAGGAAGGAAACGCGAATGGAGAGAAGGAATGTGCGTTGAAAAGAAAAACGCGAATGGGAAGGATGAAACACGTAGAGGTGAAAAACGCGAATGAAAAACACTACGTGTAAGAAACAAAAACGTGTATGTTAACATTGAACACATACAAATGAAAAGAATAAAGACAAAGCCAAAAGAAAAACTTACCAGAGCAAAACGCGAAGAATGTTGAAGAAATGGCGAAATCTCAAAGCAGGAGTTTGTGGTTGAAAGAGCACCATGCGGCAAGAGGAGAGAGAAAGTAAAATATGGACAACTAAAATGGTAGAATTCATTCACTTAAGTGAAAATGAAAATTAAAACCTAACTCAAGTCGAGCAATAAATTTAGGCACGAAAAGTGGCACGATTGACGAAAAACGCGAAAACATGAAGAAACGTGCCAGAACCATGAAAAAGTTTAAGTGTTGAAGAAAAATGTAATGGTGCTAAAATTCAGCGCTATTACATTTTTAACATTCAACATCGGTATGGAGAATTTGAATTAACATACACTCTGGAACAGCCAATTTTGGCTTGAGGCCAGAACTTTACTTTTGGGTGCCAGCATCTTTCACTATTTGTTAAGTATGAGCAGGTGAAACGAAGATCGTTTGAAGAGATAGCCAGATGGGGAATCTTTCGAATTGACTGTCGAGGCTTGGGAACACATTTAGGGTGTGACTTGAAAGTCATGGTATAGATGTGAACTTCTGAATCTAAAAACAGACAAGTTTAAATTTGGGGGCTTATCAGGTGGAGCAGAGTCTTTAGATTCGCGATAACGGTGGCCTCTGACCCAGGGGATCTTCCCTTGGTTTGTTCTTTTGAAAAGAATGAAGGGAGAAGAAATCCAGAATTCAAGTGCCTTTATCCATCCATTGGGCTTGGAGTCAGGTGACGACGATGACAGAAACAAAACGCAAAGACTCAAAAGGACTTAAAAATAAATAGTTACATACCAACACCGACTTCTTTACTGCGTAAAGTGCTTGAGATGTTGCCCACTGTGAGGAAGGGCAAATGGCGTTCCATCTCCGTATGCTAACAAGAAACTATTTTCACCATGTAACTGATGTATTTGGAAAGGTCCTGTCCACAGTGAGTTGAATTTCCCGTGCATACCTTTTGGCTCTCTTCGTTTGTCCCACAGGAGAACGAGGTCACCAACTTGAAATTCTTGAGACTTAGCCTTTTTGTCAAACAACTTTTTCACTTGATCCTGGTGTTCCACAATGCGGTCAACCACCTGAACTCGATTCTATTCTAATTTAGAGAGATACATGATGCGCTTGTCGACAGAATTGTCAAACATCTCATCCTCAATGGCCTTAGCCAACTTGAGGGCTGGTAGTTCCAAGGTTATAGGAATCTCGACATTCAACCCGTACAAGAGTTGAAAAGGAGACATGCCAATTGCTTGCTTCAGAGTTATTCTGTCTGCCCACAAAGCATCAAACAAAGCCTTGTGCCACAAACATTGATTCTCGTCCACCAGCTTGCGGATTATAGTTACCAGATTCTTGTTACTAGATTCCGCTTGACCATTACCCTACGGATAATAGTCAAAAGAATGTGACAAAGTTATACCATGTTCGAAACAAAACTCCGTGATTTCACTTGATGAGAAATCAGAAGCGTTGTCCGCAACAATCTTGTTCGGCACACCGAACCTGGAAATAATATTTTCTTTTAAGAAATTGCACACTACTTCTGAAGTAGCACGCTTGGTAGGTATTGCTTCCACCCATTTGGTGAAATAATCTGTAGCAGTTAAGGCGTAGATATGTCCAGCACTTGATGATGGATTAACTGCACCTATGAAATCAATGCCCCATTGCCGGAAAGGTTCATCAATCACGACAGGTTTTAACGGCAAAGATGCCAATTTTAGACGGCCGACAAACTGTTGGCACAATTCACACTTACGCACCCAAGAGTACGCGTCTTGAAAAAGTGTAGGCCAGTAATACTTTGCTCTCAGGATTTTGTGAGCAGTTACTGGCACTGAGAAATGTCCACCACATTCCAAATCATGATAAGATTTCAGCAACTTATGTTGTTGTTCTTTATCAACACACCTGAGAAATGTCCCATCCATCACACGCTTATACAAGCCGCTATCCCACAAGACGAAACTAGCTGACTTCAGCTTGACGGTCCTTTTTTCTTTCAGAGTCAAGTGATTGGGACATTCTCTGTATGTTAGGAAGTGAGCGATGTTGGAATACCATTCATCGGTGGTGCTAACAAATAGTACCATTGGAAGTGTACTAGGATCGACCTCCTCTTCGTCTGAGATTTCTTCATCCTCTAAAATTTCTTCATCTGGATTGTTTTCTGCAATGAGCTGACAAAGACCACGTCCACATATCAGCTTAGTAGGCTTTATCTCCAGATCATATTCTTGAATCTTGGCAATCCAGTTTCCTCTTTTCGTTCCAAATTCCTGTTGTGTGAGGATAGACTTGACAGTCGAATCTGGAACAAGAACTTTGACATGACTGCCTAGAATGTAGAACCGGAAATGCTTGACGGCTTTTACAACTGCAAAAGCGTGCTTTTCCATCTGAGAATATTTCAACTCATAATTCTTTAGAGGGCAACTCATGAATGCAATGGGGGATTCAAAACCCTCATCATTTTCCTGCACCAAAATTGCTGATAGCATATGCTCGGAAGCATAACTATACATCACAAAATCTTTGGTGTAGTTAGGACAAACCAATACAGGCGCATGAGCAATGGCCTCCTTGATGTCATCGAATGTTGCTTTGCCTTCCGCCGTCCAGTAGAACGTGGCATTACCCTTCATCATATTCACAATGTGACGAGTCTTTTCAGCAAAATCTGGGAGAAACCTCCTTAAGAAGTTTACCTTGCCGAAGAAAGAATGAACGAATTTCTTGCTTGACGGCAAAGCGAGGGACTTGATTCCATTGACTCTTTCTGAGTCAATCTTGATTCCTTCAGCAGATACTACGTGACCAAGAAGTTTACCTTCTGTCACCCCAAAAGTTGACTTTTTGGGATTGAGGGAAATGGCGTGCTGATGGCATCTCTCTAGAGTTTGTCTCAAATGATAGAAATGCTCATGGTGTTGATTAGAGAACACCGTAAGATCGTCAAGGTACACCACAATGAACTTACCCATCACATCGCGGAAAGCAAGATCCATGGCACGTTGGAATGTAGCGCCGACGTTGATCAAACCAAACGGCATCCTACGATATGCAAAGGTTCCCCATGGCGTTGTGAAAGCGGTTTTGTGTTGATCGCTTGAATTTACTTCAATTTGATTATAACCAGAAAATCCGTCTAGCATGGAGAGCATCTCGGATCCAGTTACATTTTGTAGAACTTGATCCATCACTGGAAGTGGGTAATTGTCTTTGAGGGACAATTGATTAAGATTTCTGAAATCTACACAAATGTGGATTTCACCATTCTTCTTATGAACGGGGATGATATTGGCTATCCACGTTGAATGATGGATAGGGAATATTATCCGTGCATTCAACATCTTTTGAACTTCGGCCAGAATAGTTCCAGAGATCTTGGGATTGTACTGCCTCTGCTTTTGTTTGTAAGGCAAAGCTCCAACCTTGAGAGGAATGTCATGTTGCACTTCCTTAGGCCCAAATGATTTTAGATCATCATATGAATTGGCCAAGACATCGATGTACTCCTGTAGCAGCTGAGCAAACTGTCTTTTTTCTTTGGCCGTGCAACACTTGCCAATGTTGACCATCTTAGGATTGGCTTCAGTTCCTAAATTTATCTGTTCAATCTCATTAGATGAGTCAGAATCTGAGAGTTGCTTCTTTATGTGGCGATCATGCTTATCAAAAAGCTTCTCCAAGGATACCAATCCTTTAGGGATCTTATTCCCTGAGTTGTAGATATTCCTCGCCTGTAACAGGATCCATATCGGATACAGATTCTCGAAGTGGAGAATCGCTGCCCTCAAAGTACAACTCATCAAAATTGTCCGCTTTCTCAAGAAAGGCGATAATTTGATGGTCATCATTGAAAATCTGTCAGTTCTCTAAATTGTCAGGTACACTTGGGCGGAAAACCAACTCTATGGTGTAAGTAGAGCCTTGGAAATCTTTGTGTGGTACCAAGAGCGTGGCAGAGATTGCGAGGGAATCAGCTCTAGTATTGTATTCTCTGGGAACAACAGAGATATCAAAAGCTTCGAATTCCTCAATGGAATCCCATACTAGATTACGATAATGCCTGAGTCTCTCATTCTTGGTTTGATAGAGATTTCTTACTTGAAATACTATTAGCTCGGCATCACCTTGTGCATGAAGATTTTTTATACCTTTCTTCAACGCAACTTGCATTCCTAGCAACAGGGCTTCATACTCGGCGGTGTTATTGGTGTTGTCAAACTGCAACTTGAAGGAGAAAGGGAAAAACTTTCCTGATGGTGAGATGAAAATCATTCCTGCTCCAAAGCCGATCAAGGAGCAACTACCATCAAATTCGAGTAACCAGACACCATTGGGATCACCAACCGGAACAGTGTCGAAGTCCAAAACTTCATCATCTGACGAAGATTCATGGTCGGAGATGGACAAATCTCTTGATGATGTTTCATCTGAAGTTGAAGAAGTATCATCTTTCTCTAACTCATTTTGAGTCGAGGATTCCCCTACCTCATTTGTCTGTAGGTAGTAAGTTCCCACGCCTGATGATTCGAACAAAATCTGAGCTCTGGGATCATCTGACTCAACAACTGAAAACTTTGATTCTTTTTCAGGAATCAGTTTTTGCATCACGCCTTTTACTGGTATTCTTGCTTCGAACATATCCATACTTAGTTCTCCTCCAACATCTTTGTAGAAATTGCGTCCGAGGAGGATACCGTAGGAGGCTGGTACATCGACCACGAGGACCGTCATCTTTATTTTCTTCTCCGGGTATGCGGCGAATGCATATTGTGCATCTTTGATCTGACCAATCAATGGCACTTGCTTATTCTCCATGGAAAAACAACGGCTGAAGGTTTTAGTCATCTCAAGGCCTAACACAGTAGCTACCTTGGCGGGCATCACATTGTCAGACACACTAGAGTCTATGACGCAGTTACTTAGTTTGAAACCATTCACGAGTAAGGAGATGAAAAACGGATCAATGCATCCAGAAGCAGTTGGAGGATTAGATACGAGGTTACTCTGTGATACTTTGAGTTTAGGAGTAACCGGGATGTCAGGAGGAGTATCCTGACTTGGGGAGATCTTTTTATCATTTACGAACTTGACAAGCCTGTCAAATTGGTCGGGGTTGGCTTTGAGGTATTCAGCCTCGGACATTTGAACCTTGGTTTTCTTGGCATGGTCAATGATGTAGAAAGCCTGGAAAGAACTTTGTAGGTTGGAAGTCATAATTTCGCTGATTGGTTTCACAAAAGGCACAATGGTCTTTGGAATGGGAGGATTAGCTTTAGGCATGACGGGAGTTGACGAAGAAGAACGAGGTGCACTTACTTGTGGATTTGCTGCTTTCTTAGGTTGCCAAGGGAGGGGAGATCCTCTTTTGGTGATCGTTATGGGCGGCTTTTCTTTTTATGGAACAACAACAGCTTGAGCTTTGTCAAGTTGATTTTGTTGATGCCGCGTAAAAATAGCATAAGCGTCAGTCACCAAGTCATCTTCTTCTTCTTCTTCTTCCATCATTTGCAGATAGCTAATCTTGGAGTCGCCAGCCGATTCAATTTCTTCTTCTTGGAAGAGATCAACATTTTCTTCTTCAGGATATTCGGGCTGAGCATATTCATCGTGTTCAGTCTCATAGTACCCAGCAGCATTGTTAGCAGGCGGGGCTTCAAGAGAAAGTCATCCTGGAGGTGCTGGGAGACGATTCTGATTTTTGTTGCTAGCATAATTAGGGAAAGTCCTCCTAGGGACGTCTTTGTAGTTGTTACCATTGTTGTTGCTTGACACTTGCTTCTTAAGAGACAAAACTTCGTTTGCCAACCTTTGGAGCATGGGATCTGTAAAATTTGAGCTGGCAGTGGAGGTACTAACATTGGATGTTGAAGATCCTGAGGCTTGCATCCTCTTATTTCCATTAGTCCCCGTCCTGATTTCTCTAGCAAGGATCATGTCGTCCTCCAGACTAGTAGCCAATTGCTGGGCTGCTTCAACATTAACCAGATTTTCCCTACGTAAGTAAAAACTTACCTTAGGTAGTTGAGTGTTGATGAAGAAGCATTTCAGGTTATGATCCGTTGGTCTTGCATCATTTGGGATCCGTGTCACCAACTTATTGAACTTCGCCACAAACTCGTGCATAGGCTCATGAGCTTCTTTATGCATGGTGGTGAGTTGCGCCAATAGAGCATGTGAATCTTCAGCAGGCTTAAATATTTCTTCAAATTTAGTGCGAAGAGTACCCAATTGGTGAAGGAAGCATTGGGAAGGGTAAAGAACCATTCGGCTGCAAACCCTTGAAGGGATTCAATGAACAATCTTATTGAAACATCTTCGTGTTCAATGCCAAGAACGCCGCATACTATGTAGAATGCGGATATGTGCTCATCGGGGTGTTGTTTGCCATCACCTTGAAATCTCGGAAGATGCTTCCTGGATACACGAGGCAGTTCGTGTAGAGGTGGAGTCAAACGGAGGGGAACAAAAGCATTTCCCCATGGTCTTGTAGGTGGTGTGGCCATGACTGGTTGCACAACAGGTACTTGAACAGGACGTCTGCGATAAACTGACCAAACACTTGGGATCGGAGATCTTTGGCTACGTGGAGGGAAGCTTATAGCCCGCTGCAGTGGTGACCTTGCTCGTGGAAGAGTAAATGGAAAGTCACGTTGCAACAACTCTTCAAAGAGTGGATCTGTTATTCCTTGAGCCCTCAATCCTCTTGTATATATTCGGTCCGCCAGAATGTAGATCTAAATACAAAGGGTGTTACAGAGTGAACAATATACAAAAGAACAACAAGAAAAGGAAACTTATCTACTTCAATCCGAAGCGTGAGGCTCAGATTGCGTATGTAGGTTCCCCAGTAGAGTCGCCAAAAAACTGTTGGGTGAAAATTATGTAATCAGCTTTCGATAGATTACACAACTTGGACTTCAACCACAACTATGTGAGATGTGAATCTCTCCTCTCGGAAAGGGGAGGCGCCCTTCTTACTACTAACAGAAGCGATAGTAAATCAAACAAATAATTACAAAATTTACACGAAATTCACGGAGTGGGGGGGTGTGTTACATTCATACTTCTCTCTTTTTTCAGAGAAGATGTTTACAACGCTTCACCGTTGGAAGTTCAGAATTCTTGATAACTTGAAGCGAACAACTAGCAGTAATACCAAT
Source organism: Sequoia sempervirens (assembly GCA_007258455.2). Taxonomy (NCBI): domain Eukaryota; kingdom Viridiplantae; phylum Streptophyta; class Pinopsida; order Cupressales; family Cupressaceae; genus Sequoia; species Sequoia sempervirens. Next base: position 22,268 of record VDFB02163525.1, read on the forward strand.
ATCTCTATCTCGTCAAAGCGAAGCATAGAGATACCAGAAGTGATTAATAACAAACAAAACAAAGTAAAAAGGGAAAGCTCATGAAGGCACAAAGTTGTTCCGTAGCTTTATCAGTGTTGGATCTGTGCGGACGTACCGTTTTCTACGTTAGAAGCACAAAGTCTTCTTAGACACGACAATTCTTCAAACAGCATGAACAATTACAAGCACAAAGTCTTGTAGATCATCCAACAGAAGTATCAAATAGCATGAATGATTACAAGCACAAAGTCTTGTAGATCCTTCGACAAAGTATCCAAGAGTATGAATAATTACAAGCACAAAGTCTTGTAGATTACTCAACCAGAACATGCAAGAGCATGAATGATTACAAGCACAAAGTCTTGTAGATCATTCAACCAATGATAAACAGAAATAACAATGCAATCTAAATAATAAATGTAACACAAAGTTTACATAAACTACTTAGAGTCCTTCAGATTCTTCAAACTAATCACTACCAAATAAGATCAACTTACAAAAGTATCGAATCCAACGCAAAGTTTGGCTTGCAATGCTTTTCTTTATTAATCAAATCTCATTCACAAAGCATGAACGCAAAGTTTCACAAATTTGCTTCAAAAAGGGCAGCACTTCGTTGCAAAACACTAAAGGATAATTTACAATGAAAATCCCTCACATTATATAGAAAGAGGGATGAGCCAAAGAAGGAAAGAGATTGAGAAAATCAGGGAAAGTTAGGTGAGCGATTTTAGGAGATCTCACCTAACTTTGACCAAAGTCAAAGTGTAATTTGTTTTGAAAATATTACATCTTTGATCTTGCTGTAATTACAATTTACAAAATGACATTCGAAAATGTCGAGAAATATTTACAAGATGCATAATGGGATGCACCGGAAATGTCTAACAACTGATAAGGGGGCTGCTTCGCGTTTCTTTGCATTGGAGTGGGGGAATCTTCAAATTTCCTCTAGTCTCCTACCGCGAACTTCTCATACGGATGTAATCCACAATGGTGTGAATTCTCGTGATCGATCTCATGGCAGATGAGTGAACCTTCTTGCACCTGTCAAGATGCGTCTTCAGGTTGTCCAATGTAAGCCTTGTATCACAAATGATGTTCAGCGAAGCTTCTGAGAAGTCTGAATTGTCAATCAAATTCATGATGGCTTCCTTGAAGATCAGGGATATTTCTGTGGCCGGCAGGAAGATACGATTTTCCTCAAGAAGTTGACCAGGCAACTCTCTAATACTTTTGTCAAGAATGTTGCAATGCCCGTCGACATCTTCCTGTATTTGGTGAAGATCTTCTGTGAGAGATTGAACCACTTGAATTTTGTGTTTCTGTGATTCTCTTACCTCTACAAACTTTTCTTTGTCAAGAATTACCCCAACCTCCACCAATTTTCCGAGCTTTACCTGTTTCATTTCCGATTTTAACAATAGGCACTTTTCCATGTCTCTGCACTCCTGCGAAAGTACGCTCTTTTCTTTATCAAGCTCTGTGGTGAGCTTGGCCAACATGGTAGTTTTCTCATCTGCAGCCAAAATTATCTGAGATCCATGTTCGATGATCTTTTCAACAAAATCATATAACACCCTACCTTTGGAGGTGAATTTCTCAGCTTTCTTAACAGCTGGGTCTTCAATATTTACCACTGTCAGCGGTTGTGCATTACTTGGAGAACCGAAAAGTCTCTTTACAACAGTGGCATAATGCTCTACCCTCTGTTTGTACATGTTGCAAGCTTGCTCAACTTTATCCAGCCTTCTTGCCAAGATATCCAAAGTGACTTGTGCATCGGCTTTTGCACTTTCGTTGGTAACCTTGCCAAGCTGGACCTTTGTTACTGTGTAGTCCTTCATATTGACATCACCTTCTTGATTCGGTGGTATGCCAATTTCAGCATACTTGTGGCCAGACTTATCAACGTTCAGCCTTGAGTACACTTTTTCCTTTTTCTTCCTTTTGGCTTTTGGAAGAACTGTCTCTTCGAGGTCGAGCTCCTCTGGAGAAATCATTTGCTTTTTGTGCTTCGACACTTGAGATATTAGCCAAGGAGGAAGAAAAGAAGTGTGAACTTCTGGATCTACTGTCAATTCGGTCGCCATTGCCACTTCTGAAGTTATTGTCACATCTGAACTCACCATTGGTATCGTGACAATTGGAGAAGTATTTGTCATCATTGCTCCTGTAGTTGACACATTGAGCTGATCACGCATTGATTCATTCATGAAACGATTGAATTCATTTTCAGAAGTGATATCATACGTTGGCGAAGACAAGCTAGGAATGGACGATGGTGGGCTTGACAGTATATCAACCGTATCGATGCTTGTCACTGAAGGAGTATCAAGCTGGGTCGATGCTGTAGGGATAGGGGATATCTTGGCTGCATGAATGCATGTGGTAGGGATAGGTGACAAGGGAATAGGAGGTGGAGGAGTTCTTGAATCTGGAGGGGTATGAGGAACGTTTGAAGTCACGGGCGATGATGTTCTGTGAATTTCCTCAATTACATTCTCAGGAGGAGAAGTAGTTATTTCTTGATCATGCCCGGGTTCTTGTTGATCACCCTCTTGTCTCTCTGAATCTGGTTCACCTTCAAAGTCAACTTCAGATCCTTCTTCAGAATCTTCATCAGACTCTTGCCCACTTTCAGAAACCTCTTCGGCATCGGAGTCTGCTTCTGCAAAATCTTCATCTTCAGCGGATTGGTCGCTTGAAGTTCCTTCTTCATCGGAATCTATCTCCTCCAGAATAGGCTTTTTACCCTTAGAACGAGATGGACGAGATTTCATGATTTCTGTCTCTTGGACAGCTTGGGTATCTTTCTTACCAACAGTGAACTTGATCCTAGGACCTCTTCGCGAAGAAGTGGGAACGGCCGCTAATTTGTTTTTGTCGCGGAGTTCTTGCTGTTGGCGAGCTTCTACTTCTGACTCCTCTCCTTCTGAGTCTGTTCTGAAACTTTTCATTGCATAACCATGTTTATGTAACCATTCTTCTGTATTGGCTAGGATTGGTCTCAGCCTTTCTCTCATGCTGGTAACCTCTTTTCTAGACCATTGTATTGCAGGCAATGGCCTTTTAGTAATGCCTTGCTCATCATAGACAGCGTTCATGATATCACCTAGATCCTCAAAATCCTTTGGTAGGTCAGCGATACCAAGATCTCTGATTTGTTGAATAGTCAACCTGCAATAGTCCATTTTACGAATGGCTTCTTCATCTCTGCAATCTGCCCAGATGTCTTCAAAACCGTACCTGTGTTGGTGACCCTTTTGCAACTTTTTTCTGACATCTCGGTAGTCGAAATCAAACCTATACCTGTAGGTTTTGATAGTCATGATCTGCATTTCAGCATAGACAGACTTAGCTTTTTGTGCAGTTTGGATAGTATATCTGCCGATGGTCAGTGGGAACTTGAATCGACGCTTGTGGTTGCTTCTTCATTCTTTCTGCACTGACATCAACTGTCTGCATGTTTCCATGAGAATCCACTTATCTGAAGGATAACGTGGTAGCATGTAGGGACAACCGGTGTAGCAGCCTACTCTCAAGTAGGTAAACGTTGGGAATTGGAGAAAAATGCATCCAACTTTACTTACCACCTTATAAGCCTCATCAGATACTCTTCTTCTTTCCAAAGCTGGATCAATGTTGAAGAGTAAAGGCGCAAAGAAAGCATCAGTGACCCGTCTGAAATGATGAAAGCTTTCCTTCAACTCCAATTGATAGAAATATCTGTACACAGGCACCATCATTCGATTCCCTTATGTAGATAGACCTAGGAATTGTCTCATCACAGCTGCTGCGTACACCAGGTAAGAAGTCATGTAGAACTTCAATGTAGAAGGAGCATTGATCAACTGCTCGTGTATCTCATCACTGATTTGTTTGCCCCAGTCAATATGCACCTTCTGCCTTCTTATGATCCTGATGTATTCATACATCCAATCGTGAAAAGTGGATGATTCCGGCAAGCCCTTCACCCTACTTAGAAACGTGATCATATCCTTGACGTCATCTTTGAAGTCACTTCTCAGGAGTCCTTTCGGCCATCTAGAAACAGATGATCTAGGCTTCTTGAGCCATTGAGTGTTTATCAATTGTTTAGCCTTTTTGGGATCAGCATCGAAGATCTCCTGTGCTTTTGATATAGAGATGTCAATGTATTTCTCCATATGAGGGACCTTGAAAACAATGTCAAAGAA
>VDFB02163526.1:0-26468 GCA_007258455.2 Sequoia sempervirens
TTTTTGTTTCTTTTCTTTTTGATGAGGATAAGGAGATAGGATAGATCAAAATATAAATGAGCATATACAACAAGATTTAGCTGGTGATTTATATTTGCTATTTGGATTCATTTTTGAGAAAAATATAAATATATACTTTATTAAAATTTGAGAGCTTCTTGTTGTTAATTTTTTTTCTTCTGATAATTATATCTTTTTATCATAATTTTTATTTATGTATAATATGATTTATTTTGATTATAATTTTTAGTGAGAATATAGATTATTATACAAATGAGCTATTATATTTGAATAGTGGTAAACATATTTATTTTATTAAAATTTAATCAATATAAATTAAAAGATTCACTTTTCATTGTGATAATTATAATTTTTTCTCATAATTCTTATATGGGGACTAGAGAGACTAGACCTGTGACTTCTTGCCTACAAGAAGATACTAGACCTGTGACTCATTGTCTACAAGAGGAGGCTTTAGCCAACTAGGGGGAGACTGAATCTCATGAATTTTTTCTACAACAAATTTTTTTAATCAATCGAGCCAGGATCCCATGCCAAGATTTTTTAATTTTTATTGTTATTATGATAATTATATTTTTTCATACTTTTTACTTGCTTTCGATGTTAACTATTTTTATTTATGTTTTAAAGGTTTCTAATGAGAATTTTATTAATCAAATTAGAAGTGAAAAAATAATGATTTAGCTAGCAAGATTTTTTTGTTGTTGGGTAAATCACTATTTCCCTTAGACAGTCCACCCTGATTTAGCCAGTAAGTTTAAAAAATAATATTTATGTTTATATTTATTCTTTTAAGTTCAAAATTTTAGTATCTTTTTATTTAATATGACAATTAGATTTTGTCATATTTTTTTATTTATAACATTATTTGCTATAATAGTATAACTTGTGAAAACATAATCACTGCACAATGATTTAGTCAGTATATTATATATTTTATTTAAATACATTTTAAAAATTAATTAATTAAATGTGACAATTATAGTTTTTCTCATAATTTTTATTTTTTATTTGAAATACTATTTTCTATAATAATAACTAGTGAAAACATTGCATATCTTATTAAGAATGAATCACTACACAATGGTTTTGTCAGTATGTTATATATTTTTATTTAAATGCATTTAAAAAATATACAATGAGCTCACAAGTTTGGCAGTATGCCATGAATTTCTAGTGGTGAATTTTCCATGGGGTGAATTTGTCAACCATCATTCAATTGGTAAGATAGGTCTATTTTTCAATGTGCTATATTTTATACATAATTTCAAACCTAAACCTACTACCAACGATTAGAAAAACTATTATATAAGAAATTGGTTCAAATATTTATATTATGTAAATTTCAACATTTTATTTCTACAATAAGAAATTATTGGTAGTGAATAAGAATGAACCATTTATTCAATTGGTAGGTTGTATTTGTTGTTTGTATATCTGTTAGAAAAATCAAGGAACTAGTTAGGTGCTAGTTAGAATTGGAGGATTTAACATAAGATAATATTTGATTTAGGACTAGGGTTCATAAGTGCACCAAAAGAGGTAAATCACTTCTTAGGACAATGCATTTATGACGTCAATAGAAAGTGACATAAAACATGGAGGTGAAAGAACCAACTTTGCACTTTTCTCCTCTACACTTTTCCCTTACTTTAGTCTACACATAAATCTAAGTGAGCAAACATTCCAACATAAAAAATAAATAAAATTATATGATGAAAATTATATAAAAAATTTATACTATTAAGAAACAATTTGTAGATACGCTCATTTTGTCATCATTTTGATCATGTTTGGGTGTCCATACTTATGTGAGAGAGATCCTATTATTTCTTAAGGAAAACTTAATATAGATTGGTTGTTAAGGAGGCATATTTATCAAATGCACATGAAGGCAAGTCCTAAGATTATGGAAATTAGTTCTTCAAAGGGGTAATTATTAATTAATGAAAGTAGAGTGTTTTTTATTTTATTGTTTGAGGGTTCAACTCAAGTAGGTGGGATAGAGCTTCATGTGTGAAAAGAGTAGCAAGCTAGGTGGAGGCAATGATGAATCAAGTATTTGGTGATGATAATCTTGTGGAGTGAAGGTACCTTAGTGCTTGATGAAGGGATCATCAACCCTTCTTCATCAATTAAAATATCTTAGGAATTAAACCCTCTTAAGGGATGGTGATCCAATAATTTGGATGAAGTTAACATTTGAACAATCAATGCCATGTCATTGCATCTTGTAGAGATTTTCCAAGTAGTCCAATCAAGGAATTTTCCATCAAACTAGTACAAAAAATATTTTATAAATACTATTAATTTGTATCATTCTTGTGAATGTTTTGGATATTATGGGATGCCTTGGAATCTTGGTTAGTGGATGAGGCAATTTATAGGATTTATTTAACTCATTTGGAGCCTCATAAATTTAGCTATAAATATTGTATTAGTAAGAAATGTGAAGACGTAATCAAAAGTGAAATTTGGTTAAATATTTAGGTTTCCCAAAACATAGTACAGTTTTAAAATATTGGCACCTAATTTTATGTTTGGATGGAAAAGCTATGCCCCCCACAATATCTTGACAAAAGTGGTTATCGAAGTGGTGAGTTGGCATTTTCTTGAGTGATTTAACCACTACTGAAGGGGGTTGAAGAGGCGTATTATTTTGAACTTGAAAGTTAAAAATAGGCTAATAGTCCTATAAGCAGATAGGGAGCCTAAAAGGAAACAACAAATAATTTTATCTATCTATCTTTTGGTAATAATCTTGTATAATTTTGTGTGGTACTTTTAAGGAGTTATTGTAAGTATTTTGTATTCTTGGAGAAGGTTTAATACTCTTGTTGAGAGCATATAGAGCCATTAGGGAGAGTATGTGATTTTTAATTTTTAATTTTTTTTTTTTGAGTTTTGTAGAGCCCTTTAGTTATTCTAGAGCTTGTTGAGGCTGAGTTGGCATTTATAAAGCCATAACGCTTCACCTATACATAGTAGAATGGAAAGTAATTTCTTCCTAGACTAGAGATTTTCTAGTTAGAGCGGGTTTTGTTTAGGTGAACTTGTATGAGGAATGTCCAAATTTATGGAGCACTACTAAATATTGGTGTAAGAAAAGATAAAATTATGTGTTATAGAGCTCTTCAATGGTGCTAGAGCTGTTAAGGTTGAGTTGGCCTTTGTAAACTCATTGTTCCACTAGAGAATTTATGTGATAAAAAATTGATATTATTTGTGTATGGATCTCTACTATGATGTGTTTTCATTCCTTTTTATATTTGTAATCCATTAAAAATTGTAAAGGTAGTTTTAAATTATATTATTAGATCTTGCATTCAAGAATATATTATTGATGAACTTGTATGATGAATATCCTTCAAATTTATGGAGCACTACTAAATAATTGTATAAATAAAGATAAAAATTATTGAACATACTATATCAATGTAATAACTGATACTTTTTCTAGTATCATATTATGCATTCAATATAGATAAATTTATTAGAAAGAGTGCATGTGAAAGCACCATCAAGCTTATCAAAGTTATGGCTTTATAAAAAATGTTAATTAGAAAAAAAAACATATACATAACAAGATTTTTTCTCTCTCTGCATTACTGTGCTTGCTAAAATGGGAGGAGAAAGAAAAAGAGTTGAGCCTTCGAGATGAAAACAAGAAACACTAAAGCGTGGAACAAAGTTAAAAGTGGGGGTTTACTCCCTTTTCTAGAGAAACTCCATGGGTCTAATCAGGAAGCAACAGGGCTTTTTGAAAAGAATTGGGACAATGGGGAAATGACCCTTTTTGGCAGGAAAGTCAAGCTTGATGAAAATCTCATTACTGAAGCGACTGGTATGTCTACTGAAGGACACAAATTTTTCCGAGACAAGAATTTCTCTGATGAAGCAGTGGTCAGATTTTCAAAGAAAGACAAGGAAAAATTGAAACTTGTGAAATTTTCCAACAATCACTTCGAGGTCGACACCATTAAAGCTCTCTGGAGAAAATTTCTTCACGTCATTATGGAGTATATCACCCTGGACGATTGGTTCACAAGGGTCTACAACTATCATTTTTCCTTGCTCAATCATTTTTTCTATAAGGTCAGGGTTTCTCTCCCCTACTATTTACTCTGTTCCTTAAGAAAAAGTCTGGAAGACCATAAGAAAAACCCTAAAAGATATCCTATATTACATACTGGTCTGATAAGGTTAATTTTTGAACATTTCCAGAATCTGTCGGCCCCTACTAACCTGGATGCCTCTTCGGCATCTGAGGAGGATGACACTGAACCTAGCTGTTCGGGGAATATACCAAATTTGAGTCCGGTAAGGACGGTCCTAGATCCGCCCTCTGTCCAGACTGGCAAGAAAATCCAAATCCATAATCCCCAGCCAGTTAAAGTCTGCCCTGCTTCTGAGCCTGGAAGCTCTACTCCCAAAGCCAAAGGTGCTGGAAAAAAATTCCCTGTTAAAAACCTTGTTTCGTATTCTGAAGATTCTCCTGAATATGAGGATTCTGGCGCAAATAATAATTCTTCCTCTGTTGTCCCGTCGACGTAAAGAGATGTTAGAACTGGATCCCCTAGAGCCTCTGACCCTGCTAAAAGTTGCCCCAATCTTGATAGGGAACCTACTACTGATTTTCTGGGCATAGCTAGGAATAATGTTGTGGACCATTTCAGAATGTCAAAATGGGTCTTTCATGAAATTAATGACCTAAAAATTAAAAACTCTGCCCTCCAGAGTAAATTGGAAGAAGTGGGAGCTAAGGTTTTCGCGTTATGCAAGAAGGATGAAGAGCGTAATGAGAACATTGCTAGTAAAGAGATCCAAGACAATACGGGTAAGGACAAAAGGATAGAAATTGACTTGGAAAAAATAAAAAATATTGTGAAGATAATCACTGAACATAATAACAAAATGGCAAGACATAATGCTATCATTATCAACGCAATGACTGGAAAAATGGATAAAGCTCAACAGGGGTCCTTGGTTGTTGATTTGGAAGAGGTGAAAGATAAAAACCGGGAAGAGGACATTGGGATTTCGAAGAGAACCAGGGCTAATCTGAAAAGGAAGGCACCCCCTACGCCACAGATGATTCAAAATTTCAAGAAGGGTGTCCAAGATATGCAGGATGTGGAGGTCGAGACTGAGATTATTCCGAAGAATCTGGATTAGTTGATGTTGGTTTTTTGGTCTGCGCTTCAGCTGGTTCTTAGGTTGTCCTTCCTGGCTCTTTTTGGCCGATTTTTCTTTTTCTGAAGCCTGTTTAATTAGTTGGACTTTTTAGTCCTCTCCTTTTTTATGTTGTAAACTTTGTGGTTTCTGGTCCCTGTAAAACCCGTTTTTTCCTTTATCAAAAACAATGGGAGGGGAGCGAGACATCAAGAGTAAAGCATCATGTACACATAGTCATTGTCAACTAAAAACTTAGAAATATCATTGTGAGAGTATGATTTTATGACAATGAGGCCAACATTTTGGATATGATTTAGATAATTATCATCACGAATCAGTTATTTTTGAATCCATCATTACTATATACAAAGGAGGATATATAGAAAGTTTATGTCTAAAGGATATGAATGTAAGTTGTACGCTCAATAATAATTAATTTAGACGTCTAATGGAATGATAAGATAATCAATAATAATTAGATACTAAATTAATTTATGAGTTGAGATTTAAGATACTACGATAAATAGACCATAAAATAAAATGAAATCGGATCGATTTGGATGTTGACTACTATGTTGTTGTGATAGACAATACAAAAATGAAACATTGAATTAGATTTAAGTTCAAAAAATTATGATATCTAGATCTTGAGTTTCATGGGGTCTCATATTAGATCACACCCATGATATGATTTGTTTATTTATGTTTCTTCTAGGTGACATGATTTCATTCAACATAGAAGAAACCAACTTCCTTTATGATACTCAAACCCTTAGCATGATTTAGCAAGTTGAAAATACATAAATAAATAATGTTGGATCTTGAGTATTTTTTTTATGCATATTAAGACTAATGATATGTGTAGTCAACTATGGGAATGCAAGATGCTACTAATAGATGATTCTAAGGTTTTCCTAGGATGGTATCCTTAAATACACAATCTTAGACATGTGATTTGAATTTTTTTGTTGACTTTGATGGGTAATAGTTATATATTGGGATTGTTTGCTTTGGAATTGAAAATACTAGAACTCTGCATGATCTAGTCCAGAGGACATGATTGTATATATGATCTAATGTAGGGTGCTAGGAAGTACATCAATGTTGATATAGAGCGGAGGATTAAACATGATACAAGACAAAAGTCAAAATTGAAATTATTAAATGTTAGAAAACCCAAACTATATATTAAAAGAATACATTAAAATATTATAAAAATATAAAGAGGAAAGTGTGAAATAAAATTAGTTTAGCTTTATAATATTATTAATGAATATTTAATTATTGTATGATTAATGAGAATCCAATCAACATCACCCACCTATAAAAAAAAAAAAAAATTGTTTGGAAAAATTGATAAAGCTTATCCTGAATTTAAAAGTGGACCCAATTAGATAAAAAGAGGGTAGCTAATGCCAAGAGGGGGACAGATTGGGGCTGCGTGGGAAGGCAACGTGGGTAACAAGAAGCCACGCCAGGAAGTTCCTGCATAGCCAAAGGTAGAGGAAAGAGGCGCCTACATTGCCTGAGTGAGAGGCAATTATTTTTTATTTTAAATAAACATTTAATGGGGGAATCGAGCCTCATCAAGAGCAGCTTTAAATAAGGAGAAAAAGATTTTAGATGATCGAATATTGTCTTGGCAGCCAAAAGAAAAGAATAGCAAGGAGAAACTACTATGAAGATAGAGATGCTAATATAGATTGTGTCACATGAATTGGGAAATTGTCACGTTGTATGAGATAAAGTGAAGATAAAAAATTTAATGTATGTGTAGATACTGAAAAAAGTATGTAAACCTCATTTTCCATAACAATTTCCCTTCTTCTCTGTATAATTGATCAATTTTAATTATGTGATTATTGTTTAAGATCATTTTCTTCTATTAATTAAATTATTTTAATTATTTGATTAATCTTTGATTATTTAATTTAATTACATCACTAATTAATCTTTTCATTCCATAATTAAATAAATTCTCATTTATTTAATTATTTATTTTCATTTTCCTACTATAATTAAATAATTATTTATTAGTCTTTTCTTCCACAATTAAATAAATCCTATTTATTTAGTTTCCACTTTTTTCCCACTATTAAATAATATTTTAGTTATTTATTTATTTGTCCTTTTCCTCTACTTTTAATTAGACAAAGTTATTTTAATTAAAAGTCAACATTTCTCTCTTTAGCTATAATTAAATTTAATTATTTACTCTCCCTCCTAAATTAAATAATTTTATAATTATTTAACTTCATCAACCTCTTTCTCTGTGTCAAATCTTATCTTCTATCACAATTAACCTCCACCCTCCACAAGGTTTCATTACCTGTTAATGTCCACAATCCATCCTTAATTAAACCCTAACTTTGCCCTAACCCTATTTTCTTGCTTGCCAAAGCAATCTCATCCATTGATCTTCATCATTTAATCCTGGCCCTTCATTTTGAATTGGTTTTCTATAAAATATACATTTCATCCTTATTTTAGACCCTATTCTATTCTATTCTACTCTAACTAGACAACCACTATCTTTGATATTTTGCAATCATTATCACTAGGCTGTTTTTGCATACTACAAATCTGAGGGCAAGCAAGCATATAAAGCAAAATGGAGAAGACCAATGAAGGTGACTCAACCATGGCATATGAATTGTGATTATATTGCTTTATTACTGTTTATGTTTCTATATTCATTTATGCTTCATTCTTGGACTAGGGTCTTTAGGGCTTGAGTTTTATGTAGCCTTGGATGATCATTAATTAATGCAAACAATGTCTACTACATAAATATGAATTGCAGTTAGCTTGTCCAAAAATCCTTTGAGAAAGTCCACTGTCAAGTTCATTATCTCTATCCGCACACCCAACATTGAATAACTCTGCTTCTCTAGTACGCCTTACTTCGCTAGGATCTCAAATTTCAATCTTGGGCATCGTTTCATTGTGAGGAAGGTTATAAGAATGTGTATCTTGGACATCCTCTTGAAGTTCAACTTTGAATGTCTCCACCTTACTCCCAATTGCTTTAACTCTATCATGCACGCTTAGGGCTTCATCTATGATTCTGCAGCCATAATCATACAGGTCTCCCATGCATGGCTTGGTTGAGTTTATTTTTTCCGCTGTGAATGACTCTTGCTGGGAGATGAGCACTGAACCCAGAGGAAGTCCATCCGTGGATTTCAGGGGACTCACTAGTTGCTTGATGAGGAAAAGAGATGAGCGATCTATTCTTTCAATTCTTGTTGAGATTTTTTGGTCCTTATCCACTCTAGGCATAATAGCTGACACATCTGTGTGCATTCCTTCGATATCATCTTCCCTCGTCTGCTTACCTAGATTGATCTTTGTGATTTGGTAATTTGTAGGCAAGAGATTCCTATCATATTTATCAGCTAGTGGTGTTGCAATTTTAGCTATTCTTGATCTCGAAGCATCCACGGTGACAGTTGAGAAAGTCCTTGGCTTTTTCTTGGCATATGGGAATCTATCGTGGGAGCGATGGCAGCGAAAAACTTAGAGACAAGTTTTAAAATGATAAACTTTTTGATTATCATCAACAACAGATAATTGGGCACCAAGCAAAATGGAGATTGTGAATTCTGACCTGATTGCTTCTTTACGATGGATTTGATTTTTATTTATTTTTGTTATTATAGTAACCTAAATTTGTGCGAATGTTGGTTACATGTGGCTGCTTAGATAATCTTTACCTAAGTTGGTCTATTTAGAATGTGCTGGTTAAGCCAGCCCCAGTCTCATAGACTGTTTTACATGATGAAGGATATTGAAACCTCTTTTACTCACTGTATATGAATGGCCCCAACTTTCTTTTAAGTGATGTACTAACTTTTAGATATATTTGTTGTGGCAACTTGTTTTCTTACATTGTGCAGGCTTTGCAACAATGGAAAGTGTTAGGGGTGAAAAAAGAATAAACCAGGAGGAGAATCCTTCTGAATTGAATGATATTAGACGTGCAGCAGAGATAATAATGGATCTCAGTAGAGCTAACCCAAGCACATCTAACAATGACGGTAAGAGAGTTAGGGGTAGAAAAACTGGCCTATTCATTGGAGTCACTGATACCCGTGGCCGTTGGCAAGCCTATATATGGTATTCTATTCGTTTTCTTTCTCTGTTTTTTTTTTTTTTTTAATATGCTAGTTTCTAATTAAAATATAATGTATTGAACAGTATATCACTATATCTTTCTTCAAGAAAAATGTCTGTCAAGGTTTTTATATCAGTACTTTAGGTCATATCGTCTAGCTCATATTTAGGATGTTTCCATTTTTCTGTGGGTTAACATTTCAAGTCATATTGTCTAAGCTCATATTCAGGATGATTCCATTTTTCTGTTGGTTAATTTTTTATGGCTTAAAGGTTAATTGGAAACTTTCTGGGTGATGCTTAGAGAGTTCAATAATGATGAATTCCTGAATTGTCTAACAAACAATATATTTCACTACAAAAAACGCTAATAATGTTTGAATGTCATTTGTCTGCAGGCTTAAGAATCATAAACATCCACTAAATCTTGGTGAGTTAACAACGTTAGTTTTTTTTTTTTTTAATTATTTTGAATGTGTAGGATTTTTTAATAAAAAGGTTAACAATAGAAAGAGTTTCATTATTTTGAGTGTTATATATTATTAATTGTTAAGTCAAGATCAAATAATATGCTAATAAAACAGATTTTAAGAAAACTTTAATTATAAAACCTTTCAACAAATAAATTATAGAAATTTAAATTTTTAAATATTTTTTATATCTTATATTTTCAAATTTTCAAATGTATTAAAAATAATATTTTATTATATTAAAATATACTGTAAAAATAAATATACTATATTTAAAAAAAAAATAATATAAATATCCATTTCGTAAAAAAAAAAATTTGTATAATTTTAATAAATTTCCTTTTATTTTAATGTTAGGTCGACATTTTATTGCTGAGGCTGCAGCGAGGTCAGTGTTCTAAAATTTAAGCTTCATATTTTACGATTAATATTGGTTGCATGTAGTTTATTGTATATCTGTTACAAACAATTAGTATGCAGGTCCTCGGACAAAGCTATGTTAGTCATACGTGACCGAGACGGGAGGTTAAATTATCCTGAAACAGATTATGACATGAATTTAATAAAAGAGGTTGGTTACAACAATTTTGAAACAATATGTTAAGTATGTCAGTTCTTTACATTCTCGAGCTTATTCATTTTCACTGGTTTGGTTTTGCAGTGGAGAAAGGTTTTTAATGTTGATGTGAAAAAATTTGGAGACGAGCTCATTGAACAATCAAGGGGATATTCAGAAGGTTGCACTAAAGGGTTAAATAATAAAGCTGGGCATGAACTTCTGGAATTGATAAATGAAAAGAAAATGTTGGAGATGAGGAGACATTGAAATTACAAGAATCGATCTCATGTAGGTGCTTGAATACATGAGTCTACTTACATATGTGGGCTTGTAACTACCTGCTTTAAAAAAAATATTTTCAATATACGTACATTTTCTTAATAATTATATGAGCTTGTAACTGCTTGTCACTATAAAGATATTCTTTTCGTGGTTGTTTCAAATACACTTCTTCATCTAAAACCCTTCAAAAATATTGAATTGACATTATTTATGTTGCTATGGGTAAGACCATTCTAACTATATCAAGCCTTTTAATCGGTGCAAATTGTTCGCGAATAATGTATAATGTACTACTTTGTAGTGTGTGGGGCTGTGTAATTGTTCAACCGCCCCTCTTCTATGCTCAGCCGCTTCCCTTTCTCTGCGATATATGCACCTGTTATTTCGAATAATAAGATATCCAGTTTTTATGCATTTTATATCCTATGGTATCAGAGCTGCGTTCTATGCTGGAAATATAATTTCAACTACTCCTATTTTCCCTGTATCAGCATTGTATCATAGTCAATCTCAGCATTAAAGGCAAATATTGAGGATAGATTTTGGCAAAGATTTGATTTGATTACTTATTTACTCATGCCAACTTTCACACATTTTCTGGGTGTTTCAAAATATATTATATTCAGTCCTTTCTCCTTCAGCCATGCTTATATTATATTCAGTCCTTTCTCCTTCAGCCATGCTTAATTCTCTATATATTGTATGAGTCTTATTTTGTATGCACTCCCAAATGGTGTCCAGCTCGGCAGAGCTGTAAAGATAGAGAATGGTAGTTGCATGTTGATGCCTGAAAGAGCAGAAGCTCGAGTAATGTCATCAGAATGTTTAATGAGCAGCAGCTCAGAAGATTTATAAAATCATCTATGTAACGTTTTTATTTAATCAATATAGAGTTTTAGGTCTGTTTTTTCTATTTTTCTCCTACCATTGCATTCCTAAGCCTAGGTTAGAGATAGAATAAGAGATCCCTACCTGTTCAAATTGAAGTAGTCCGCCAAGCTGAAGACAGTTAATTAATGCAAAGTGCAGGAGTTTCTTGAATTGCTGCTGAAATAGTTGTTTAAATCTATTTGAAGATTGCATCTCACCCAAAGGATCATGGGGAAATAAAGAGTGATCACTGCTGTTAAAGTGTGGTGTATATAGCTGCTCAGCAGTCAAATTTAGAGCATGGTATTAGTTGCCGCTATTCAACTTTGCTGTGCAGCCAAAGTAGCCGATGGAGAGTTTAAAAGAATTCACAGTTTTTAGGAGTCATTGCATGCATGAGGAGATGCCCAAAATTTAAGGATGTTGTTTGCAGTTTTAAAGCAAAATAAAAAGCAGTCAGAAGCTAGCTGCCAGTCAAGATCACTGTTTACAGAAACCGCTGGTCAGCCCTCTATCTCCTAATGGCAACCAAGTCTCTCTCAGTAGTGAGCCTATCCACCTCAGCTTGTAATACCTAGACCCGTGCATCCTTAGTCTAGAATTGTTCTTGAAAATATATGATATGCTGATCCATTGGCATGTCTCCCTCTACCTCCTCCATAGCCTCCAAAATAGGCACATCCTAATAGCCCTCACTCAGACCCTCTCCCAGCACAATCTCCTCCTGAACTGCTCTCTTCTCTTC
This sequence comes from Sequoia sempervirens, assembly GCA_007258455.2. Taxonomy (NCBI): domain Eukaryota; kingdom Viridiplantae; phylum Streptophyta; class Pinopsida; order Cupressales; family Cupressaceae; genus Sequoia; species Sequoia sempervirens. Next base: position 12,239 of record VDFB02163526.1, read on the forward strand.
TCCCGTCTCTTCCTCCCCCATCTTCTACTTAGCCTCCTGCATGGCCAACTCCTACTCTCCCTCCGGTTTGGGTCCTACTTCATTGGGGAAATCTTATTTCGATCTGTTAAGGGATCAAGCCTGTGTGCAGCCCACCATGCATCATACTCGGATTTCTCCACCACATTAACAACCTATGTGCTGACACCTGATTCAATAGGACACAAAGCATCAATATCCTTCTCTGCCATCACTACACTAGCGCTTGCACCCCCAACGAGGTGCAATGGTTACGCCCATAGAGGATATACTCTGGTAATATATTGAAGGGGAGGGGAAAAATCGCAAAAAAAAGTAAATTGCTTTTCTTAAGACTAACTATTTATAGCAAAAGTCAATTGGATATGGGATGCAGGAAGATTTGAATATGAAAAAATAGAACTTAATTTAAATTGGTATGTTATGCTAAATGGTTTTACAACATAATATTCTTTTTACAATGAAAAAAGACCTGTAACTTAAAAGGTCGATTGGATTAAGTACAGTTGTTGATGGTTAATGATATACATTGTAACCGAATGTAACATAATTGAAAAACTTCATGTTGCAGGAGAATATTTTTATAATACAAAAACCATTTTATGATACATCAAAACCACTAACTCAAGAGATTGGTTATGTATAATACAATTGTTGATGGTTGACAATGAGCTTCTTAGTGTTTTATCCACTCCCATAGCCGAGAATAATCATTTTAGGTGAATTAATTGCTTGTGTGTTGTGAATGTTGTTCTCAGAGACTTTTGTTAAACAATTCATGGGTTTTATGTCTACCTTCAATTTCCTTAAGAAAAACTTGTTAGACAGTTCATGTTCTTGTGCATGACTTTTCATTTTGAATTATGCATACTTGGGTAAATTTTGTTGCTGGAAGAGTTAGATTAAGTTATATCTCTCTCCTCAAACTCTTAAGGTAACCAGTATGCAAACTATGAAAGCTTAGGCATGTGAACGGTTTGACTAAATAGTTGACATAATGTGGCTTAAGGAAATTCCTTGGTAGTTGAATATGTTTGCAATGGGTTTGTTGTAAAGGCTTTAAAAACCTTCAATTAAAATTTGAACATCATCCTGCATGCCTACACTTAGATTGGAGAATGGAAGAAGGGAATGAATGCCTATCAAAGAATAATTAAAAAACATGTTTAAGTTGGATGAAATTGTGAATGCCATTTTGTATCAACACAGCCATAACAAAACCGATGCACACAATTTAATAAAGAAGATAGACACAAAACTCTCTCTTGAATGATATCAAATTATGAATAATTCTACATTTTAGCTTATATTGCAACATGGCTCAAAATTCTTTGTAGTTTCGTAATGTCCCGTGAGAGGAAGGAAGTGTGGCTTCAATAGTTTATATAGAGATTTAATTAGGCTCATGTTTTATTTGACCATCCGTAAAGTCCATACTCACGATTGTAAATTGTTATTAGTGATGATATAAATTCTATTTTTATGGAAAGCATTGGAAACCCACATATAATGAGTACAAAATATGTATGATGACTAAAACGCAAGGCCTAACATTGATCATGGTATAAGGGTGTAACTCATTTATTAAATTTTGGATTCATTAGTGATTGAGACTAATATACCTTTGTCTTATAAATTAAAATGGTTTGAATGAGACATCATTGTCATTGATTTTGTGGCAACGTACCTAGTGTCAAATATCCTTCAGATTGTGATTGATAGTGATGTCAAGATTAAATTAAGAGTTAGTTTTGGAATTATGTATAGACTTATTGGTTTGTAAGGGAAACCTAATGGATAGTGGTAAGGGTTGGTTAACCACAAGGAAAAGTATTGATTATAAACTTATTACCGTTATAATCATATAATGTATCATTTTTGATAATTTAAGCAACAAAACAAGGGTGCTGGTCCATAATCATATCACTTATTGTTTACCAATAAAGTTAGGATAGTATACAAGAAAAGGAAAATATCATCTAATTTGTAAGCTAAGTTATTATAGGAATTTATGAAGTCATACTATGAGGTAAATGAAATCAATGGGGTTAGAACATTATTTTTAATAATATTGAGTACCCATCTTCATTTGATAATAATTTGATTATTCACTATATCTTAAAAGCATCCTTTAAAATGGTAGTGTGAATAATGTTTGTGATTCTTTAAATGAAAAGTCAACTTCTAACTATAGGAGATGACCCAGTAGTTGTGCACCCTGACTTCGTGCTTCTCAAAATCCTACTTGGAAATTTCAAATCACTCCAATTTTTTACAACAACTTACTTGGCAAGTCCCCTGCTTATAACTTTCGTTTCAGGGCCACATCATCAAATATGATGCTACATCAGCATGCTTTTTGTTAAGGTGTCCAAAAAGGCCCAAAACAAACCTGTTACCAATACTTGTGCATTCACATCATGGGTATTTGAGCACTGATGTGGCATCACATGATTGGTTGCTTTTTAGATCAAAGGAATACATTTTGTTTAAGTGAAGGTAGTCATGTTACAACTATTGGACTTTATATAAACAACTACTATCACAACTATTGGGCATTATATAAACAACTACTATCTCAACTATTGAAACAGGCTCAACTACCGAGTCCTCTCCCTATAATATATTTCAACATCCAGATATTTTGCCAACAAACCAATTTTTTTTTTTTCAAAGTGCTACACCTAGGTAACAATATCATTGGGCTTGTCTTATAAAGGTACACCCTTCCAAGGGGTTTAAGTGGGAAATTTTCTGATCCAACAATAAGTGAAAGCAACACTTTTGTTACGTGTCTTATCCATCAATTTCTACTTTTACCTCATTGGAAAGACGGCCGACACCCAAAACGTTATAGTTCTCCATTGCTTCCATTCGATCCTCTTTAATATGCAGGAGCTCTGACAACACTTGACTCATTTTTGTGCGTTCATCTGGTATTGCTTTCGTACACAATAAAGATATCTTCAATAAATTCTGCACTTTTTCTTTTCTTTTTTCGTTGGATATCTCCTCCATTAGAGATGTATCGACCAGTTCAACTACCTCGCCGCTGGACATAACACCATTTTCAATCCACTATTGCAAACTTATCCCTTCACCACTCTCAGACAACAAATTTGAGCTGGTGGGTCTTCTGCTCGTCAACAACTCCATCAAAACTATGCCGAAGCTGAAAACGTCTGCTTTTGGAGTCACACGCGCCATATATACAAACTCTGCAAAAACACCAAAGAATAAATTTTACTATAACATACTTCAATAGGATGGGTAGATTATAGATAAAAATGCATTTTTCTTACCTGGTGCAAAGTACCCAATAGTTCCTTGAAAAGCTGAAGAAGATGGTCCTCTGCTACCTTGTTGGAGATGGATCCCAAGCTTTCTTGCAGTACAAAAATCGCTCATACGAGCTTCAATATCTTCATCCAGAAGAATGTTTGCAGGCTTTAGATCACAATGGACAGTGGGGAAACCGTATTCCTCATGCAAATAAACCATTTCCTGAGCTATTAATATGGTGATGTCAAGCCTTTTGGATAAAATCAAACTTCTACTATGTTCTCTGTTATGTACGGCTGCATCCAGATTGTCGTTTGGGAGAAATTCTAGTACCAGAGCCCTTAAGCTGTTATCCCAAGAATACCCCATAATCTTTACCAGATTTTTGTGTCTGATGTGAGATAATGTATGCAGCTTTGTGTTGAAACAGCGTTCTACTTCTTTGGGGTTTTCTATCTTGAGGACTTTCACTGCCACTATTCTACCATTGCTGAGAACACCCTTGTAGACTGTGCTGATGCTGCTGCTTCCAATGATGTTGTCTGAATTGAAGTTGCCAGTAGCATTCCACAAATTTGTTCTGGTAAACCGCTGAGGATCTGAAGACATTCAAAGAAGAAGTTCCCCCTCCATTCGCATTTGGTCAAACCCCTATTAATGGTGACGGTGCACCTCACGTGGTGTCCATGCCTTATTTATGGCACGACACCCCCTTTTGTCCCCAAAGGAGAGTCATCCTGCATGTTGAGGAGATCCAGTACCACCCGTGGTGTGGGCCCGTACCGTCGAAGAGGAGATCCAGGCTACAGATCGGGCCATTAAGGCAAGGTCCCCGCTTGCTGAAAATGTCTAGATTTCCCACCGAAATAAAATGCGGATGGCAGGTCTCAGGTGAGAATCCAACCGGAATAGTCTCAGCCGGCATCAGACAGTGAGACTTTTTCGGTTGAATTCTCACCTACAATAGCCTATCAACTAATTAATCATTTGTCCCCATTGAGTGATCTCTCACAAGGACCTATGAAACTCTATTTTACTAATGGGAAACCCCTATCGTCCTTGAACTATTTGAGAGCCAACTCTAGAAGGTACCACTCGATAATGTGTTGTGATTGCATTGTCTTCACAATCAGATAACGTGCCTGCCGATAATAGGGAAAACACTCTCCCTCATCCTCCCATGGCTGACGGATGAAGCAAGCAAATCAATGGCATGACGTTAATACTCGACATCACCAACCTTGGTATGTGTGAAAAAACCTCCATACAAGAACACATATGGCATCCCTACTCCTAATTGTCTCCCAATAGGAGGTCAAAAGGAAACGATGTGCTCTTGAACCCAAATCATAAGGATATCATCCCACATTTGATGGACTATGCCCCTCTGCAGGAAACATTGTGTAATTAAAAGTATAAAATGGCTAGAAGGCACAACCCTCACACATACACCATCCTATGGGTCACCGTTCCAATCAACATCTCTCCCCATCTGATAGGAAATTTTTGTCCTTGTCAATCAGGAATGATAATCCCCCCAATCATAGTGCATAGAACCATGATGAATCTCTCATATCTATTAGCTATCACATCCCACCATATCTCGTACTCCTCTATGTCGAGCTCCATAATGTCCTCCAATATCATCGTGGCCTCTCCTATCGATAGCTGGAAGGAGTTGGTCTCTGAGTGCCACCTCTTAGCTAGCACAATCAGTAATCTCCTATTATCCCTAATCATGGGCATGAAAATAGCATAGTATAAGCTGAGGGAATGCAAAGTTAATCTCTCTTCTTGTCAAGTAGTTGATCTCATAGTCTGCAAGTGGACGACCGACTCTCCCAGGTGTAAATGGGGTCGTATCTCACCTATGATCACAAGAAAGCACATTCCATCAATTGAGAACTCTATCCAACCCTATTTGACCTCAATCACAAAATAAATTTTATCCACAACTGGGGAAAAACCCTAATCAAGCAAACACATCACACTATGTAACAAATGCGTCTCACTAGTCAAATGTGTCACATTGTCTAAAAAATGTGAATCACTAGGAAAATGTGCCACACATTTGCATATGTGACTTAAAAGTTCAAATGCATCATACGTTCTAATGCACGCATCACAAAAATCACTTGCAGTCTACAAACCAATTATTATGTTGTATCAATAAACATGCATCACACAATCCCTCACATGTGACTCAGAATGTCACTTGCATCATTCTAGACCACAATTGTGTTGCATGAATCACATGTGGCACTCTTAATAGTCGTGTCACAATACATTTGATAAAAATTAACTAGCAAATGCATCGCATCAAGCAGATGCGGCGAACCGCCCCACTTGCGGTGAGCACGGTAGCACATCCGCTTGCCCTCATTAGAGCCATAAAATCTAGCAAAAAAATGACAAAATGATGAAGGAAAGTGGTACATATTCCATCCCTAGATTCCTCTAGCCATTTGTAGGCACAAACTCTGAATTCGCGATGTGAGGAGTGTGGTACAGGTGACATCTTAGCAACAGCTCTTTAACAAAGTTACTCTCAAAACTCACTATTCACTCCATTAAAAATGCATAAGTGACCAATTTTACCCCCAAAATCATATTTATATCCCCTAGGGTAGGGTTTTTACTAGATGAATCCAATTTTGAGTCTCAAACCCTAATGTGAATATCTTGAAGGTCCTTAAACCAAAATATTTTTGCTGTAAATGCCTTATCCACTGTGTTAAATTTGCTTATCAGAATAAATTTTCAAAAATATCTGAAACTTTTTCAAAACTTGCAAGATTTTTCTGCATGGCATATTCTGAGTTGAATTTCTTTGATATATCATTGAGGCGACTTCACATTATATCAAAGAGGGCTAAAATGTAAACACTGAAAAAATGTTCTAGGCCTACAAACACCATTTTCCATATCAAATCCCCTTCTTCCCCACCTGATTAAATAATTTTAATTATTTAATTTGGTCTAAAGTCATATTTCTTCTATTCATTAAATAATTTTAATTATTTAATTAACTCAATTTCCCCTTTTATTCTTGCTTGACTAATTCATATTTATTTCGTCACTACTTAATGCTTTCACTCTATAGTTAAATAAATTCTCATTTATTTAATTATTTGTTTTCATTTTCCTACTATAATTAAATAATTATTTTAATTAAAAGTCAACTTTCCCTCTCTTGCTATAATTAAATAATTTTTTAAATTATTTAATTATTCCTTCCCTCCTAAATTAAATAATTAAATTATAATTATTTAATTTACTCCAACCACCTCTTTTTTTGTGACAATCTTATCTCTTATTTCAATTAATTTCACCCAAGTGATAATGTTTTATTACCTTTTAATCTCCACCGTCCATCTTTAACTAAACCCTATTTTTCCCTTAACCCTATTTCATTGCTTCTTAAAGCAATCTCATCCACGGATCTCCATCATTCAATCTTACCCCTTCTTTCAAATACGGGTTTCTATAAAAGAGACCTATCCCTTTCATTTCAAACCCTAGACAACCACAAACTTTGATATTTTATTGTCACTATCACTAAGGTTACAACCAAGAAAATAAAGAAAAACATAGAAGATCAATGAAGGTGATTCAACCATGGCATATGAATTATGGTAATACTGCGTCATTACGCAAGCATATAAAGAAAAATGGAGAAGATAAATGAAGTCGACATAATGGATTAAGGTCTTTAGGGTTTAAGTTTTATGTATTTGATTGTTGATACTATTGATTCATACCTTTTACCTTGATTTCTACATATATAAAGAATGTATTATATGCAAAATTGATAATATTTTCCCTCAACTTTATGATATTTGCAGGTAAGTGGTTAAGTAGACTAAATGATTCTTTCAATGTCAAAACTTTGGAGAGTGTCCAGATGAATCAACTTTAGAACCATTCAAGGAACCTATTGAAGGAAACTTGGGTTTGGAAACATATTTGAAGAGGCAGGTAAAGTTGAAATTCAAGTACTTGCAGATGATACTTCTAAGCCTAGAATTCAATAGATGGATTGTGGAGATACAGATGCTGCACTTGAAGACTCACTTGTAAGTTATACATTTAGATATTTTTATTCTGTTATGAGGATTTTCTTAAATAATTATATGCTGTCTTATAATTTATTTATTTTCAATAGTGGTCACAAGAAAATGGTAGATCAATATTTGAATGCACATACCATTAAAATATATTTAAGAAATTGTACAAATGGCAGCAAGCAAATTCACTGTGGGAAAATTCACCATCAACAATTTTTGTTTCTTTTCCTTTTGATGAGGCTAAGGAGATAGGATAGGTCAAAATATAAATGAACATATTCAACAAGATTTAGCTGGTGATTTATATTTGCTATTTGGATTCATTTTTTAGAAAAATATAAATATGTACTTTCTTAAAATTTGAGAGCTTCTTCTTCTTAATAATTTTTTTTCTCATAATTATATCTTTTTATCATAATTTTTATTTATGTATAATATGATTTATTTTGATTATAATTTTTAGTGAGAATATAGATTATTATAAAAATGTGCTATTATATTTGTCTAGTTGTAAAAATATTTATATTATTAAAATTTGATGTTTTTATTTAAAATTTAATCAATACAAATTAAAAGATTCACTCTTCATTGTGATAATTATATTTTTTTCTCATAATTCTTATATGGGGACTAGAGAGACTAGACCTGTGACTTCTTGCCTACAAGAAGATACTAGACCTATGACTCCTTGTCTACAAGAGGAGGCTTTAGCCAACTAGGGGGAGACTGAATCTCATGAATTTTTTCTACAACAAATTTTTTTAATCAATCGAGCCAAGATCCCATGCCAAGATTTTTTAATTTTTATTGTTATTATGATAATTATATTTCTTCATATTTTTTACTTGCTTTCGATGTTAACTATTTTTATTTATGTTTTAAAGGTTTCTAATGAGAATTTTATTAATCAAATTAGAAGTGAAAAAATAATGATTTAGCTAGCAAGGATTTTTTTTGTTGGGTAAATCACTATTGCCCTTAGACAGCCCAACCGTTGTCGGGTCCACCCTGATTTAGCTAGTAAGTTTAAAAAATAATATTTATGTTTATATTTATTCTTTTAAGTTCAAAAATTTAGTATCTTTTTTATTTAATATGACAATTATATTTTCTCATAATTTTTATTCATAACATTATTTGCGATAATAATAACTTGTGAAAACATCATAGATCTTATTAAGAATGAATCACTCCACAATAATTTAGTTAGTATATAATATATTTTGTTTAAATACATTTTAAAAATAATTAATTAAATGTGACAATTATAGTTTTTCTCATATTTTTTATTTTTTATTTGAAATATTATTTTCTATAATAATAACTAGTGAAAACATTATAGATCTTATTAAGAATGAATCACTACACAATGGTTTTGTCAATATGTTATATTTTTTATTTAAATGCATTTGAAAAATATACAATGAGCTCGCAAGTTTGGTAGTATGCCATGAATTGCTAGTGGTGAATTTTCCATGGGATGAATTTGTCAACCATTATTCAATTGGTAAGATAGGTCTATTTTTCAATGTGCTATATTTTATACATAATTTCCAAACTAAACCTACTACCAACGATTAAAAAAACTATTATATATTAAGAAATTAGTTCAAATATTTATCTTATGTAAATTTCAACATTTTATTTCTACAATAATAAATTATTGGTAGTGAATAAGAATGAACCATTTATTCAGTTGGTAGGTTGTATTTGTTGTTTGTATATCTGTTAGAAAAATCTAGGAACTAGTTAGGTGCTAGTTAGAATTGGAGGATTTAACATAAGATAATATTTGATTTAGGACTAGGGTTCATAAGTGCACCAAAAGAGGTAAATCACTTGTTAGGACAATGCATTTATGACGTTAATATAAAGTGACATAAAACATGGAGGTGAAAGAACCAACTTTGTACTTTTCTCCTCTACATTTTTCCCTTACTTTAGTCTACACATAAATCTAAGTGAGCAAACATTCCAACATAAAAGTAAATAAAATTATATGAATTTTTTATACTATTAAAAAACAATTTGTAGATACGCTCATTTTGTCATCATTTTGATCGTGTTTGGGTGTCCATACTTATGTGAGAGAGATCCTATTATTTCTTAAGCAAAACTTAATATAGATTGGTAGTTAAGGAGGCATATTTATCAAATGCACATGAAGTCAAGTCCAACTCAAGTAGGTGGGATAGAGCTTCATGTGTGAAAAGAGTAGCAAGCTAGGTGGAGGCAATGAGGAATCAAGTATTTGGTGATGATAATATTGTGGAGTGAAGGTACTGTAGTGCTTGATGAAGGGATCATCAACCCTTCTTCATCAATTAAAATTTCATCAATTAAAATATCTTAGGAATTAAACCCTCTTAAAGGATGGTGATCCAATAATTTGGATGAAGTTAACATTTGAACAATCAATGCCATGTCATTGTATCTTGTAGATATTTTCCAAGTAGTCCAATCAAGAAATATTCCATCAAACTAGTACAAAAAATATTTTATAAATACTATTAATTTGTATCATTCTTTTGAATGTTTTGGATATTATGGGATGCCTTGGAATCTTGGTTAGTGGATGTGGCAATTTATAGGATTTATTTAACCCATTTGGAGCCTCATAAATTTAGCTATAAATATTGTATTAGTAAACAATGTGAAGATGTAATCAAAAGTGAAATTTGGTTAAATATTTAGGTTTCCCAAAAAATAGTACAATTTTAAAATATTGGCACCTAATTTTATGTTTGGATGGAAAAGCTATGCCTGGTAGAATATCTTGATAAAAATGGTTATCAAAGTGGTGAGTTGGCATTTTCTTGAGTGATTTCATTTTATTGAGTGATTTAACCACTACTGAAAGGGGTTGAAGAGGCATATTATTTTGAACTTGAAAGTTGAAAATAGGCTAATCGTCCTATAAGTAGATAGGGAGCCTAAAAAGAAAAAACAAATAATTTTATCTATCTATCTTTTGGTAATAATCTTGTATAATTTTTTGTGTTAATTTTAAGGAGTTATTGTAAGTCTTTTGTATTCTTGAGAAGGTTTAATACTCTTGTTGAGAGCATATAGAGCCATTATGGAGAGTATGTGATTTTATATTTTTTAAATTTTTTTTTGAGTGTTGTAGAGCCCTTTAGTTATTCTAGAGCCTGTTGAGGCTGAGTTGGCATTTATAAAGCCATAATGCTTCACCTATACATAGTAGAATGGAAAGTAATTTCTTCCTAGACTAGAGATTTTTTACTTAGAGCGGGTTTTGTTTAGGTGAACTTGTATGAGGAATGTCCAAATTTATGGAGCACTACTAAATATTGATGTACGAAACGATAAAATTATGTGTTATAGAGCTCTTCAATGGTGCTAGAGCTGTTAAGGTTGAGTTGGCCTTTGTAAACTCATTGTTCCACTAGAGAATTTATGTCATAAAAAATTGATATTATTTGTGTATGGATCTCTACTATGATGTGTTTTTATTCCTTTTTATATTTGTAATCCATTAAAAATGTAAAGGTAGTTTTAAATTATATTATTAGATCTTGCATTCAAGAATCTATTATTGATGAACTTGTATGATGAATATCCTTCAAATTAATGGAGCACTACTAAATAATTGTATAAATAAAGATAAAAATTATTGAACATACTATATCATTGTAATAACTAATACTTTTTCTAGTATCATATTATACATTCAATAAAGATAAATTTATTAGAAAGAGTGCATGTGAAAGCACCATCAAGCTTATCAAAAATATTGTTTTATAAAAAATGTTAATTAGAAAAAAACATATGCTTAACAAGATTTTGTCTCTTATGCATTGTTGTGCTTGCTAAAATGGGAGGAGAAAGAAAAAGAGTTGAGCCAGAAAGCTTGGAGATTCACAGAAGAAACACTAAAGCGTGGAACAAAGTTAAAAGTGGGGGTGTACTCCCTTTTCTAGAGAAAGTCCATGGGTCTAATCAGGAAGCAACAGAGCTTTTTGAGAAGAATTGGGACAATGGGGAAATGACCCTTTTTGACAGGAAAGTCAAGCTTGATGAAAATCTCATTGCTTAAGTGACTGGTATGTCTACTGAAGGACACAAATTTTTCTGAGACAGAAATTTCTCTGATGAAGCGGTGGTCAGATTTCTGAAGAAAGACAAGGAAAAATTGAAACTTGTGAAATTTTCCAACAGTTACTTCAAGGCCGACACCATTAAAGCTCTATGGAGAAAATTTCTTCGCACTATTATGGAGTATATCACCTCAGATGGTCAGTTCACAAGGGTCTACAACTATCATTTTTCCTTGCTCAATCATTTTCGCTATAAGGTTAGGGTTTCTCTCCCCTACTATTTACTTTGTTCCTTAAGAAAAAGTCTGGAAGACCATAAGAAGAACCCTAAAAGATATCCTATATTACATACTGGTCTGATAAGGTTAATTTTTGAACATTTCCAAAATCTGTCGGCCCCTACTAACTTGGATGCCTCTTCGGTGTCTGAGGAGGATGACACTGAACCTAGCTGTTCAGGGAATATACCAAATTTGAGTCCGATAAGTACGGTCCTAGATCCGCCCTCTATCCAAACTGGCAAGAAAATCCAAATCCATAATCCCTAGCCTATTAAAGTCTGCCCTGCTTGTGAGCCTGGAAGCTCTACTCCCAAAACCAAAGGCGCTGGAAAAAAAATCCCTGTTAAAACCCTTGTTTCATATTTTGAAGATTCTCCTGAATATGAGGATTCTGGAGCAAATAATAATTCTTCCTCTGCTATCCCATCCACAGACAGAGATGTTAGAGTTGGATCCCCTAGAGCCTCTGACTCTGCTAAAAGTTGCCTCAATCTTGATAGGGAACCTACTGCTGATATTTTGGTCATAGCTAGGAATAATGCTGTGGACCATTTCAGAATGTCAAAATGGGTCTTTCATGAAATTAATGACCTAAAATTAAAACTCGCCCTCAGGAGTAAATTGGAAGAAGTGGGAGCTAAAGAGTTTTTAGCATTATGCAAGAAGGATGAAAATGGCTGGTATTGCTAGTAAAAGAGATCAGCAGAATAATCACGGGTGGAACGAGACAAAGTGAAGCTTGGAAAAATAAAAAAATGTGTGAAGAGATAATCAGAACACCAATACATAAAACCCAAGACGCAATGCTATCATTATCAGCATGATAATTTGGAAAAATTGGACAAATCTCAACAGGGGTCCTTGGTTGTTGACTTGGAAGAGATGAAAGATAAAAAATAGGAAGAGGACATTGGGATTTCAAAGAGAACCAAGGCTAATCTGAAAAGGCACCCCCCACACCACAGATGATTCAAACTTTTAAGAAGGGTGTCGAGATATCTGGGGTCTTGGAAGTCGAGGCCGAGATTATTCGAAGAATGCGGATGGTTGCGATGTTAGAACTTTTAGTGCGCTTAATTTGGACATAGGTTATCAGCCCTACAGCTCTTTTGGCCAATTTTTCTTTTTCTGCGAAGCACAGTTTAATTAGTTGGACTTTTTAGTCCTCTCCTTTTTATGTTGTAAACTTTGTGGTTTTGGTCCCGTCAAAACCGTTTTCCTTTATCAAAAAACAATGGGAGGGGAGCGAGACATCAAGAATAAAGCATCATGTACACATAGTCATTTCCAACTAAAAACTTAGAAATATCATCATGAAAGTATGATTTTATGAAAATGAGGCCAACATTTTGGATATGATTTAGATAATAATCACCACAGATCAATTATTTTTGAATCCATCATTAATATATACAAAGGAGGATATATAGAAAGTTTATGTCTAAAGGATATGAATGTAAGTTATACGTTCAATAATAATTAATTTAGACGTCTAATGGAATGATAAGATAATCAATAATAATTAGATACTAAATTAATTTATGAGTTGAGATTTAAGATACTAAGATAAATAGACCATAAAATAAAATGAAATATTGGGGAATTACTAGAAATTGGATCAATGTGGATGTTGACTACTATGTTGTTGTGATAGACAATACAATAACGGAACCCTAAATTAGATTTAAGTTCAAAAAATTATGATATCTAGATCTTGAGTTTCGTGGGGTCTCATATTAGATAACACCCATGATATGATTTGTCTATTTATGTTTCTTCTAGGTGACATGATTTCATTCAACATAGAAGAAACCAACTTCCTTTATGATACTAAAACCCTTAGCATGATTTAACAAGTTGAAAATAGATAAATAAATAATGTTGGATCTTGAGTATTTTTTTATACATATTAAGACTAATGATATGTGTAGTCAAATATGCAATGCAAGATGCTACTAATAGATGATTCTAAGGCTATCCTAGGATGATATCTTTAAATACACAATCTTAGACATGTGATTTGAATTTTTTTGTTTACTTTCATGGGTAATAGTTATATATTGGGATTGTTTGCTTTGGAATTTAAAATACTAGAACTCGGCATGATCTAGTCCAAAGGACATGATTGTATATATGATCTAATGTAGGGTCCTAGGAAGTACATCAATATTGATATAGAGTGGAGGGTTAAACATGATACAAGACAAAAGTCAAAATTGAAATTATTAAATGTTAAAAAACCCAAATTATATATTAAAAAAATACATTAATAATTTTCATAAAATATATTATAAAAATATAAAAATGAAAGTGTGAAATAAAATTATTTTAGCTTGATAATATTATTAATGAATATTTAATTATTGTATGATTAATGAGAATCGAATTAACATCACAAAAATTGATAAAGTTTCATAGAAAAAGTTCTTACAAGCAAAATTTAGACTGCATCCTGAATTTAAAAGTGGATCCAATTTAATACAAAGAGGGTAGCTAATGCCAAGAGGGGGAAGAGATTGGG
>VDFB02163527.1:0-24421 GCA_007258455.2 Sequoia sempervirens
ATTAGGTGTGGAATCATCATGTAGTGGTGTGAAAGGCATATCTTGATCTTGAGAAGGATGAACATCCTCATGGAATGAAGGGATATCCTCAGATGGAAGCATATCTTGATCTTGATGAGGAAGGGAATCATGAGATTCTGTAGAAAGCATATCTTGATCATGAGAAGGTAGGTCATCATTAGATAGGCTTGAATAATTATCATGCTCCTAGGATGCAATGGAATCATGAAATGGTATGGATTCTATTTCCTTCAATCTAGCTTTCAGAAAATAATGTTGTGTTTATGAAAATAAACTATGCCTTAAATTGATTTTGTGTGTTTCTTTTGAAAATATACATAATTATCTCTGAAGACAGTTTGTTTTGTGGATTATGAAAATATATCATTTATATATATATATATAAATAAAAATAAAAAATAAGTTAACTTTATTTTGTTGTTCTTCTGTCCTCCGTACCTGTAACAAGATATTTATTCATTTGAAAAGTGTATATAAATATATTATATATATATATGTATATACAAATTTCGTATATATTTATATAAATTAATTATTTTTGTGCTTGTAAATATTCGTAATTTTAATTAAAATTGAATTTTATTGGCCGTAATGGCCGTCAGAATCCGTGTCTAGGACGGACTGATATTTTTTAATAAAGGATAAAATTTATAAAAAAATAAAATAAAATAAAATAAATTGGCCCCAGTAGTTTGGGAGGGCCGGCCATTGTTGAGCCAGATTCTTATAATGGCCGGACTAGTACTGCTTGATCTTGAAATTTGTTGTGCACGGTAATCTCGTATCGTGCTAACAGTCCCTCAGTGTTGTCAATCAATCACTTACAAGGTGCGGCAATGACCCTTTTTAATTTTATTTAATTTAAAGTTAAATTTATTTATTTTATTTTATTTTTCTTTTTATTATAACAATTTTATATTTAAATATATATATATATATGTATTTATTTTAATTAATATTTTATTTTAAAAAGTAATTGTGATTATTTAATGTGTATTAAAGTTATTATAAGCTAAAAAATAAGTAATTTTTGTATATTATTTAAAATGTTAGATAATGTTTATATATAGGGATTTATATTTTTTGAAGACATTATTTTATTATTTGATTTGGTTGAATAAATATTTTTAAACAAAAAATTTGCTTTATTTCATTGGTTGTGGATTATATCGAGACAATTGTAATTGGTTATATTGGAGGTTGGAATCTTTTAATGATCATATTAATTTAATTCTTGGATCTTTGGTTTTAGTGAGAACTCTTAAATGATTTCACTTGTAAATTGTAGAATTGCCCAACTAAGAAATATCTTGATAAAATAGAGATCATTTTAGATTCTTCCTTATGTGGACTTAGCAGGTATGGTTTATTAAATTAAAATCAGTATATTATTGGTTACTTGGTTTTTATAATAGGCCTGTGTGATATTCATTTATTGTTGGTTTAGAAAATTCATCGTTTAGGTTATGATGTGAGATATACTTATACCAATTAGAATATCTACAAACTCATATTTATTCATTGCAATTATTAATATTGGAACAATAACTGATGGACTATAGTTTTAGATAGCTTTAAGATTCAACCTTATTAATTGCATATATTATGTTAGTTCAATTTATTAGCTATACATGGGTTCTAAAGATGATTGATTGATATGTTTAAGGGAATGTTAGTTAATAGGAGCTAAGAAATAGTAAAGGATAACATAGTTCAAGTGTAGATTACTATCTTGATTATAATTGTAAATGGTACTATCATATAATTCAAATGTTGATATTATATTGTTGAATTCTCATTTTGAATGACCCTTGAAATGTTTTCATACATTAATCATCAATTTGTATATTATAAATTGATATCATTGAATGTTTAAGTTTTAAGTATTGGTTTATTGAGTAGTGTTTGACTAGTGATAAGGAGTTGATATCTATTGTAAGTTTACCTATACTAACTGTTTGTTTGTTAATCAAGAATGATGTGAAATCACTATTTTCTTTCACGATGGATAGCTATAATATATATAAGTATATGTTTTATCATGAGCTATCTAGCTAAAAGGAAATGTTGTTATGCCTTATGACCTTCCTTGTGCAAGTATGAATAAATATTTGAGTAGGCTATTTTTATTTTATTTTTACAAGAATATGCTTATCTAGTTCAACAATCTTCGGCTTCACCTAAATCGGTGGCAGCTGCCTAAGAAACTATCTGGGGTGATGGACCCTAGAAAGGGTTGCATACCCACTCTTCTAGTATGTAATTTTGTATGGGTCACATAATGCTTATGAATAGAGGTTTGAGTTTAGCGTGTATTTGTGGTACTGTGTTACTTTTGTGTTGGAGTAGATTCCTCAAAAGTCTTATGAGTGAACCCTTGGTTGGTCAGTCAATGATTTGGAGCAACTCAAGTTGTCGAACTATGGTGCCTCTACGAATTATATACGTAGGCAAGGTCATCGAGTGATAAGCCCTGAGGCATTAGGTCGGGCCCCTAGGACTGTTCTCCTGAGTCTTGTTTGAGATTTTTCATTTATTTTTGAATACGTAAAAACTACCATTGATTTATATAGCTTCTCTTAGTGATCATGTGCTAACTATCTTTGATCTGATGTGTGTTCCAAGTCATGTAGACCTTGCTGGTATAGGAATTGGGAGCAAGGACTTGTCAATAAAATAGAATGTAAGAGGTATGTTAAACTGACCTAAGTAAGTAGACTCTATTTCCAAAGTTAGTAATTCACTTCTATCTTTTCTTGTAGCTTGTGTGATCATTGAATATAGCTATAGGTAGTGAATTGTATTGTTTTAAAAAAAATTATTTGCTATGTGTGTGTTCTCTGGGGTTTGCACGTCGGGTATTACAACTTTTTTAATAAAGGTTGAAGTCCGAGGAGGAGCAAGAGTGGAGGATTGTGGGGAGAGGGACAAGCAGCTCGTTATCCTTCCACTGTAGGGAGAGGGAGGCTCTCGTTGCTCTGTGAAACCAGCCTCATGCGGTCCCCTCCACTTTAGGTCACAAGATAGTCCTCCCCCCCTTCGAAGGAGGGCCTTGCAAGCACTCTCTACTCTGAGCAGGGTTTTGCCGCAACATCTCCCCTCCTCGCACTTCCAAGACTCTCCTGTTCTCCAAGATTCTAATTGTAATGATTGAGAAAGAGGGTGTACATCAATTATAGATTAGAGAAATTTTGGTACTAATGTGGTTATGTTTCCATTTTCAGCCATGTGACTTCCAGGAGTAAGTCGAGTTTTAGGGGGGGAGGATGTAGTACCCCTCCATTCTCACCTAGGATGTGCAGGTAGTCTAACTAAGGAATCAGAAGAGGAAGATGGGACAAGAGCTTCTAATGGTATTTTATATGTTGTGATTGGATTAATTAAATAAGGGTAATATTGTTTATTAAAATGTTAGATTAAATTGTATTTAAATATTTAAATGTTTTATTTATCTTTAAAAAGTCACGTATTTTAATAAATGTTAATTAAATACTAAATTGTGTTTATTATTTTAATTAATTATCTTGTTGAGGATAATTGCTAGAATAAATTATTTAAATTAATTAGATAATGTGCTTTGCAAGTAAAGTTGTAAAAAAAAAAAAAAAAACGGAAATTAAAACAAAAAGTATTGTGGAATAGAAAAATAAATAAATAAAAGAATGAAAAGATGAAAGAGCGAATGTGATTTGATAGTTAACTGAAAAGCTTGCTTTGAAAAATATAATTTCTTTTATTTATGATTTTGGAGAGATTTTGGAAGAAATTGTAATATCTTTTATTTTTTAATAAAATTTTTTAGAAGTTTTTCACACAAAGAGGATTGCTGAGACATAAGGGTGCAAGTTAATTGTTCTATACTGTTGAGTCTTTGAGAAGTTTTTGGGGGGAAAGATATTTCGATCTTTTGCTATGTTTTGAGGAGAGTTTTAGAAAGGGATTTTCAATCTGTTACTGGTGTTATTCTGGAGAGAGAGCCTTTTGAACAAAGGTTGAGATTCGAATTCGTGTACGGTATTCTGGAGACGGTTTTCAAAGCAGGAACTAGAGGCTCTTCGTAGAGGTATCGGTATCAAGCAGGCATCATCAGATTTTCAAAAAAGCGTAGGACTCCAGGGTTTATCTATTTCTTCTCTGGACTTTTGATTTTATGAAAACAAAAAAATAATCAGATTAAGTGGTGAAAGAAAAAGGAAACCTTAGAAAAGAGAAATTATTGAAAAGTGAAAATTACTGTAGAAATTAAATAAAGATTGTCTATAAAAATTTTATTCTATGAATATTTCCTTCAATCTAGCTTTCAGAAAATAATGTTGTGTTTATGAAAATAAACTATGCCTTAAATTGATTTTGTGTGTTTCTTTTGAAAATATACATAATTATCTCTAAAGACAGTTTGTTTTGTGGATTATGAAAATATATCATTTATATATATATATATAAATAAAAATAAAAAATAAGTTAACTTTATTTTGTTGTTCTTCTGTCCTCCATACCTGTAACAAGATATTTATTCATCTAAAAAGTGTATATAAATATATTATATATATATGTATATACAAATTTCGTATATATTTATATAAATTAATTATTTTTGTGCTTGTAAATATTTGTAATTTTAATTAAAATTGAATTTTATTGGCCGTAATGGCCGTCAGAATCTGTGTCTAGGACGGACTGATATTTTTTAATAAAGGATAAAATTTATAAAAAAATAAAATAAAATAAAATAAAATTATTTATTAGTTTAGGGAGGATGGCATTGGCGAACCCACAGTTCTTAATGAGTGGATTGGCCTTCCGCTGTGATCTTAGAGAGCTAGCTTCATGCAGCGATCTCGGCCCAATAAATGTACTTGATCCCTCCCCAGAAGACTATAAATGCCTTGATCACTCTAAGGGCTACCAAGCAACAAGCCTTTTAATTTTAAATTTATTTAATTTATTTTTATTTTATTTTGTTTTATTATATATTTTATATTTAAATATATATATATATATATTTATTTATTTTAATTAATATTATTTTATTTTTAAAAAAGTAATTGTGATTATTTAATGTTAACATTAAGTTATTATATTTTAAAAAAAATAAATGTAATTTTTGTATATTATTTAAAATGTTAGATAATGTTTATATATAGGGATTTATATTTTTTGAAGACATTATGTTATTATTTGATTTGGTTGAATAAATATTTTTAAACAGAAAATTTGCTTTATTTCGTTGGTTGTGGATTATATCAAGACAATTGTAATTGGTTATATTGGAGAAAATAAGCCTTAATTTATTGTATGGTTTATATCGAGACAATTGTAATTGGTTATATTGGAGGTCAAAATATTTTAATGATCATATTAATTTAATTCTTGGATCTTTGGTTTTAGTGAGAACTCTTAAATGATTTCACTTGTGGATTGTAGAATTGCCCAACTAAGAAATATCTTGATAAAATAGAGATCATTTTAGATTCTTCCTTATGTGGACTTAGCAGGTATGGTTTATTAAATTAAAATCAGTATATTATTGGTTACTTGGTTTTTATAATAGGCCTGTGTGATATTCATTTATTGTTGGTTTAGAAAATTCATCGTTTAGGTTATGATGTGATAAACCTAGCTTATTATCCATTACCATTACTTGATATACTTATACCAATTAGAATATCTACGAACTCATATTTATTCATTGCAATTATTAATATTGGAACAATAACTGATGGACTATAGTTTTAGATAGCTTTAAGATTCAACCTTATTAATTGCATATATTATGTTAGTTCAATTTATTAGCTATACATGGGTTCTAAAGATGATTGATTGATATGTTTAAGGGAATGTTAGTTAATAGGAGCTAAGAAATAGTAAAGGATAACATAGTTCAAGTGTAGATTACTGTCTTGATTATAATTGTAAATGGTACTATCATATAATTCAAATGTTGATATTATATTGTTGAATTCTCATTTTGAATGACCCTTGAAATGTTTTCATACATTAATCATCAATTTGTATATTATAAATTGATATCGTTGAATGTTTAAGTTTTAAGTATTGGTTTATTGAGTAGTGTTTGACTAGTGATAAGGAGTTGATATCTATTGTAAGTTTACCTATACTAACTGTTTGTTTGTTAACCAAGAATGATGTGAAATCACTATTTTCTTTCACGGTGGATAGCTATAATATATATAAGTATATGTTTTATCGTGAGCTATCTAGCTAAAAGGAAATGTTGTTATGCCTTGTGACCTTCCTTGTGCAAGTATGAATAAATATTTGAGTAGGCTATTTTTTTATTTTATTTTTGCAAGAATATGCTTATCTAGTTCAGCAGTCTTCGGCTTCACCTAAGTGGGTGGCAGCCACCTAAGAAACTGTCTGGGGTGATGGACCCTAGAAAGGGTTGCATACCCACTCTTCTAGTATGTAATTTTGTATGGGTCACATAATGCTTATGAATAGAGGTTTGAGTTTAGCGTGTATTTGTGGTGCTGTGTTACTTTTGTGTTGGAGTAGATTCCTCCTTGAAAGTCTTATGAGTGAACTCTTGGTTGGTCAGTCAATGAGTTGGAGTAGCTCAAGTTGTCAAACTAAGGTGCCTCTGCGAATAATATACGTAGGCAAGGACATCGAGTGATGAGCCCCCGAGGCATTAGGTCGGGCCCCTAGGACTATTCTCCTGAGTCTTGTTTGAGATTTGTCATTTATTTTTGATAACGTAAAAACTACCATTGATTTATATAGCTTCTCTTAGTGATCATGTGCTAACTATCTTTGATCTGATGTGTGTGCCAAGTCATGTAGACCTTGCAAGTATAGGCATTAGGAGCAAGGACTTGTTGATAAAATAGAATGTAAGAGGTATGTAAGCTGACCTAAGTAAGTAGACTCTATTGCCCAAGTTAGTAAATCACTTCTATCTTTTCTTCTAGCTTGTGTGATCATTGAATATAGCTATAAGTAGTGAATTGTGTTGTTGTTATCTTTGTTTTCGTTGTTAGTTGTTTGTGAAGTAACCTCGCATGCCCCAGAGAACTAAGTGTAATAGTGTAATGTAATGTGTTATATGAGTATGGTTAATGTTCTTACATGTTCAATTGTATTGTTTAAAAAAATTAATTGCATTTATTAGTAGTGATTTCTGCAAGGGGTTTGCACGTGAGTGAATTCTGATTGGTTGTTCCACCACTTTGAATGAGATTAGTAACAAGGTTTATGAGTGTGTTAAATAGGGGAAGAGGTTGGGTATATAATGTACTTTAGACATGGTTGTTGAATGTAAAATTATTTAGACCATGAGAGGGTTGAACAATTTAAAAAGAATTGAAAGACAACTATAATCTATAATATAGCATCCTTAAATGGTTCAAATTTTAAATGAAACAATGAAAGAAAGAATAAGAAAACAAAGATTATTGTAAAATTATTTGAAAATAATTGGGTCCATAAAAATATCTAATTTAATAGTTGTTAACATAAATGAACTTCAAAATAGGATTATGTAAGTGAAAAAAAAATTCTATTTCCTTCATTGAACCTAAATTTATCTAGTTAAGATATGTCTAAAATTAAGAATTCACACTAGAATATCAATATTCCATAAGAATCTCATAAAGAGGATGAATTTAATGGAAGATAATATAAAATCCTCCATGTATGAGGATGAATTTTATCATTACATTATGAGTGAATGATATCAATTATATAACCAAGAACATAAAAAAATTATAGATTGGAAAGCAAAATAATCACACATTTATCATATTTTTATATGTATAAAGTTTAGATACCATCAAACTATTTAAACTTATAGATTGCATAAAGTTATAAATTGAATCGTTAAAACTAATTTATTAAGGTTATTAATCTCCACCAATGGAATGGATCAAAATCAGGCTAGTATAATGTGAGGGATGGCTATAAAATAGCATATGGGCAGCAAGAAAGAACCAAAACCCAGTTACCTATTCAATTATGCTGGAATAGAGTGTGCATGCCAAAGGCTGGCATCTTCACATGGGTGGCTTTGCAAGGTAGAATTTTGACAGCAGATTGGTTTAAAAGAATTGGATATCAGGGCCCTTCAAGATGCTCACTATGTTACAATAGTGAGGAGAATGTCAACCATTTGCTTCTAACATGCCCCTTTTCCCTTGAATGTTGGCAGTGGCTTTGTGCTAAACTTGGTTGGATATCAGCATTGCCAAATGATATATTCACACTATTCAAATCTTGGCCAATTATTTTTAGGGATAGCTTGTGTGGAAATTTTTGGATCATTTCTCCTTCAATTTTGATATGGGAACTATGGAAGGAGAGAAATAGGAGAGTATTCCAAGGGAAATCCATGGAGATAGAAATGCTTATGATTAAGATTGAAGCTATCATTGTGGAAACAATGAACTCAAGAATTCATGCCCAAAACAAAAAAACAAAATCTTATACAGGCTAGGATGGCAGTATGTTCAAGAACTGGTTTGGTTTAAAAACTCCTCAAGTTATTGGGAAAGGGTGTCAAGTCAGCAAACAAAACAAAGCAAATTGTAAATGGAGACCTCCAAATATTGGATGGTTCAAACTGAATTTTGATGGAGCGTCCAGAGGGAATCCAGGTCCATCAGGAGCAGGTGGTGTGATTCACTCTTGGCAGGGAAAAACTATTGCAAGATATTCAAAACCATTGGAGATTGATACAAACAACATGGCAGAATTTAAAGCTCTAGTATTAGGGCTATCCCTTTGCATAGAATTGAACTTGGAAAAGGTAGAAATTGAAGGGGATTCGACTATTGTGGTAAATGCGTTAAGAGCTACGAAATTGTTGAGCTAGAAACTACAATCTTTACTAGATTCAGCAATCAATCTGATCGATAAGTTTGAAAATGTAATGATTAACCATATTTATAGAGAAGGCAATACAATGGCAGATGCATTGGCAAATTTGGGAGCTGATGGAACGATACTTAAACAAATAACTCCATGAGGAGAAAGGGTTTATGTGGATAAGGATTTTAAGGACTTCCGAGAGGAAGAGGAGAGAGACATTTATGATTCTAAGAGTAGAGAGTCAAGTAAGAAGGCAACGAAGGAAACAATGGCTTCTTCAAACACCATTTGCAAAGAGGTCCACATTGCAGAATTGGTTTCACTATGTATGTATTATTTCAATGAAAAAATGTATTGCTCACATGGTGCCCTCATCTGGCTTTATGATGAAGACCATGTTCCAGATTTCTTCAAAAAGTATTTTACTATTGGATGGACTGATGCATCAATATCTTACTACTCTTTAATACTTACTTTACAGTAATCTTCTGTAGAATATTTTAGTACTTGTTTTACATGTAGTTTGCAGTTAGGGAGTGCTGAAAGGTTGCCACAGAAAGACAGCCAAAGTGTGTAGGAAGGTTGTCACAGAAAGTCAGTCAGAGAGTGCTGGAAGGCTGCCATAGAAATAGTTAGATGGTGCTGGAAGGTTGTTGCAGAAAGTTAGTTAGTTCCATGATCTGCTTGACTCACACTGGTCTATGGTTGAAGTTGTTGTTTAGTTTTTGAACTCCCATTTAGTTCATCGAATCTATCTACAAAGAGGTGATCAGCAGGCACATTAGTATTATTGAAATTTCTTAATACACTATGGGGTTCATTTTCCCTGTACATGTGCTGAGAAACTGTTTGCATCAAAGGAAAGGCAGAAGTGTATTGAGGAATAACTTTATTTCTTGTCATGGCAGCTTTAAAAATGCCTTCCTTGTTGTCATCTTGCAGATTCAAATGGTACATGGTCCTTGTATACAATGTTACTTGATTATTCCCAGCATCGTGATGCTTTCTCTGATACATAATGGCTTCAATTAACAAAGGCGAGGCAGAGGATGAGGTTGATGCACCATCATCTCAAGAGCAGGTCACCCGCTATGATTCAACATTAACTATACCTGTGTTGTTCCTCCTCTTCTTCTTTACAGGATCCATGCTCGCTTAGCTGATTTTGTGGGTTGAAGATAGTTTGGTCACACTTCCAATGAATTTGTAGCCTGAAGAATTCTCATTTGTGGAGTTACTAAGAGCAGGAGAAGTTTAAGTCATGTTTCTATCTGTTTTATCTTTTGTTGAGGCTTCAAGTCTTGTAAACCCTTATACTTTTAATTTCAATACAATCTTCTCGGCTTTGGCCCCTTATTTATCAAAAAAAACTAATTTATTAAGAATCAAATCTAATAAAGAGTTTGACTTCATATTGCATACTTGTTATAAATATCTCACTAATCCAACCATAGAACATATATGTTAAAAATATATAATAACAATTTTATACAACTTCTAATTTATGATAATAAAATCTAGAATCAAACATGGCCCAAATGTAGGATAAAGACAAAAATCTTAATCTATACCATTATTTTGAGTTTGGTTTAATAGAAATTGTAAAAATTTATAATCATGAAAAAAGCATTGAATAAACTAAGGATCATTTTAACAATGGTGAATTAGTGCCTAAAGATTGGCCTAAAAAATTATAATATTCAACATTATCATCACAAATGATATATGAAAACTAAGGATAATTTGGTTATATATTTTCATAGATTTAAAATTTGAATATTTATTACTATAACATGTTCATTACAATTAGAATCTTAAATAATATTGTAATAAGTTATTATGTCTTTGAAATTTGTTTTGTGGATTTTAATGTTGTTTTTTAAATTTAAGTTCTAGAGTAAGTAGAATCTAATGAGACACCTTAAAAAGATTCAAGTAATTTATGTTTGCCTTAAAATTACGATTATTGTTTGATTAAATATATTATTGATTGTATTTAGATTTCAAAATTGGAAATAGTTTAAAATTATAAAACCATATTGTCCTTTGATACAAAAATCTATGTCAAGGATTATTTGTATCTTCCTCATAATTATGTTTCACATATTGAATATTTCAAGGAGGATTGTGTGGATGATTTGGAAGTTGAAGCAAAGATTGGTTGAGATCGACAAAGGATATTTTGTTAAACTCCAAAATCCTAAGAATAGAGAAGATGGTGAGTCATATTTTAATAGACCTTATCTTCACTCCTATTCAAATGCAACCTCTCCAACCAATATATTGGATTGCAAAATAAGTAATAGATATATATATATGAACTTACTCCTAATCCTCCTCCATTTACCCCACCATTAGATATGCATATTGGTATTCACCTACTCAAGTCTTATGAGACCCTAGGTGGCTTTGTGAATACATCAAAAATATTATGCATGATGTCTAAGAATTTAATTGCGATGGATTGATATATTCCAAGAATTTATAAATCATGTACATATTCATATATATGTATTTGTTTGAGTGTTTAAAATTAGTTATAGAAGTTTATAGAAGGCCATATATGGCCCACTTTTTTAATTAAATTTAGTTATGAATTTTAATTTTTTGGATGTGCATTTAGATTTAAATTTACATGCCAAAGTCACAATGTCCTACTCTTGATTAAATTCCTACAAGAAATTAAGGAACTTGGGATCTACCCACCTCCCAATGGTCTTGGAATGGATGCATTTATATGGAGAAGGATTTCAAAAGGCTCATGGTACTTGTGGACCCCTCAAAGGCATGATATATAATACATGAACTTTATTTATGAAATTTGGTCTTTAGTTGTTGGCTTCTAGTATGAATGTTATCTATAAGGTGGAATTCTTAGTTGAGACTCTCAATCTTCCATTGTTGGTTTCTAGTGTGATTATAAAATATGAGCCAAGTATTACTTTCTAATGTTAATTATTGAAAGAACGTATATAAATTATTCTCATCTTAATTCTCATATAGAGTTGTCTTAGTCAATTTCTCAATGTATGAGTTCCATATATTTGTAAATTTTCTTAATATAAAAAAATATTTTATTTCATTAATTAAACTATCTATTCCATGTTAAAAAGGATGCTTTTATTTTAAATTATAAGTATATAATTCAAAATTAATTAGTAATTCAAGATAGAGTACAAACAATTTCTTTAGTTAAAATAAAATAATATTCTTATTTCCATGAGAGTTATGTGCAATGGTAGCTTGATGTCTCGGAAATATTTCTTTGATACATACTAAATTTTTATCATTACTTTATGAGTGAATCATCTCAATTATATAGCCAAGCACATCAAAAATTTATAGATTGGAAAGAAAAATAATCACACATTTATCATATTTTTATATGTATAACATTTCTACCATCAAACTATTTATACTTATAGATTAAATTATTTTTGAATTTGGTTATTTGGGTTCAAAATGCAATGCTATAGGATTTTCTTGTGTTTTCACTGGATTGTCATGTGTCTAGCTATGTATTTTATAGGTGTAGGAATTTTAGAGGAAGGAAAGGTTGAACAAAATGCATAAGGATGAGATGGAGCCTTGTTTACCTTAGGATTTGGTTGAAGCTCCCTTTGGGCATAATCGAGGGGTGGTTGGTCCTCTTGTAGACATGACTAATTTAGAATGTCTTTTCAAGAGAAATTTAGAGAAGATTGGTAGAGACAAGAATCATGTGTT
The DNA here is from genome assembly GCA_007258455.2 of Sequoia sempervirens. NCBI lineage: Eukaryota > Viridiplantae > Streptophyta > Pinopsida > Cupressales > Cupressaceae > Sequoia > Sequoia sempervirens. Next base: position 12,577 of record VDFB02163527.1, read on the forward strand.
AGAGATGGATTAGTTGGAGTTCTTTGCCTCTACCATTCTCTTGAATTGAAACATTCACCTCTTCCTATTCCTTCTAATAATTTAAAAATATGAATCTAAGGTTCAAGTTCAGAAGATTATAGGAACCCTTTATTCCCTTTGGAAACTCCATTAGAAAGGAACTAGGTTCATTCATGGAAAAGGATAAGGTTGACAATAAGATATAGTTCCTTGAAGAATTTTGGATTCAAGTTGTTGTGAAATGATAGATCTACGAATGTTTTTTGGAAAATGACCCTCTTTATTAGATACATTGCCACTATTGGTGGAGTATTTCTAATTGGATGTTATTTTTCTAACTTACAACTATATTTTTCTTGTTGTTGTTCCATGCCAATATGATTGATCCTTTTTTGTCTCTTTTTTGTCTCTTTATTGTCTCTTTATTGTCTCTTTATTGGTCTTTGTAAAAGGGTGGGGCCCTTTCAAAATTTCTATTTCTAATTCATAAATTCAACCAGAAGTATTTACCCTAAAATTAAAATATAAATTTAAACTTTAAAATAGTCTTTTTTGATATTATATAATTTAGCCTTGACATGTATTTAATTTATAAATCCTATTATTCTTTATGTTTAATTTCAAAATTTTAATGCTCTCAAGTATAGGTTACAAGTGCATTCTTTACATTTTTTCTCTTTCTTTTGTACTATTTTGTATGGGTGTCTTATATGCATTGCCTCAAACATATAATTTTGATTTCAATTTAGCTTTCTTGCAAGATTTAAACTTAAGCTTGTACTTAAAAAATATCATGTTATCCTTGCAAATGGGTTTGTTGAAAAGGCTTTAGAAACTTTCAAGCAAATGCAATTGGCAGTTGTAAAGCCAAATTCCACAACCTTCCCTCTGCTTGTGCCAAAATGGGAGCTTTGGACAGGGTATGGACATCAAGCAAATCATCAAGGGGGAATTTACCAGATGATGTAGTTGCAATTGCAAGTGCCCTGGTAGACATGTATGCAAAATGTGGAAGGCACGTGAACTGTTTGATATAATGCCTCAAAAAAATCTGTTAACAAGTAAGGCTTTAGAAACATTCAAGCAAATGCAATTGGCAGGTGCTTGGTAGAAATCTATGCAAAATGTGGAAGCATAAACAAAGCACATTAATTGTTTGACAAATTTTAAAAATGGGTATGCAAAATATTTTAAGCAAATGGAATTACCAACTGCAAAGCCAAATTCAACACTCCCTACCCGTGCCAAAATTGGAGCTTTGAAACATGGTATGAACATTCATCAAAGCATAATAGAAATTAAGTTCGTTGAAAAGGCTTTAGAAACTTTCAAGAAAATGCAATTTCAATTTCAACAAACTTAATTTCAAATCTACTGTAAATTTCAACCATTTCACATTTCAGATTTTCCATTTAGGGTTTAAAATTTTTTCAAAATAAATTCAGTTTGAAACACAATTTCAAGTTCACCAACCTAGAGCTCACTGTGGAGGTCAAGGTTGATGAACTTGGCTTTTAAGATAGTGCACATTTTTCCCCTAGGTTCGTCGTCCTTCGTTGTTCACGTTCGCCCCCCGTTCACATTCGCCGCAACAGAAAAAGTCACTATGAGCAGTGCGTGTGACAGTGACAATTTTTTTATTTTATATGCCCTAATTCAGGGGGTTCGACCGAACCCCCATTCGATCGAACCCAATAAAATATGATTTTTCCCTATGGTCATTGATGGGTTTGGTCGAATAGGGGGTTCAACCGAACTTATATGTTCGCTCGAACATCTAAGAGGGTTCGACCAAACCTCTAAGTTCAATCGAACCCATTGATATAGTGAAAACCAAAAAAAATGAGAATTCCTTCCTCCTTATAATTGTAAACCACTATTATGCTTTAACCCACTTTGATAACACATTTTTTTGTATGCATCTAAATTAACTTCTTATTTTTTGTTAAAATAAGAACATCAATACCTAGTACACATATATTTTTCAAAAAAAAAATCTATTTTACTATTTTTCCATGTGTGTGGAACAAAGACCTTGACAATTGTTGAAAAATATTTGTTCATTAGAAAATTTTAAAAAATATAATAATCAAACTAAATATATTTAAAATTATACTCGTTGGAAAGCTTATTTCGAGTGCTACGATCCTACAAATTATTATGTAATCTTCATTCCATTTTTTTGGTCTAACCCAAGGTTGGAAACATAAAATCTTGAACAAAATGTGAGGCCTAAGGTGGAAATCATCACTTTTAGGGCCTTCGTTCAAAGGAACTTTCAACGAAGGTACAAAAGACCTTCATTAAAAGGTGTTCTATTTCCACGATTCTTTTTTGAAAAAAGCTTTCAAACAAAGGTAATTTCCAAAAATGAAAAAAAGGAACCATCATTCAAAGGTCCCTTTTTATTCCTTTTATGGTAACTTCCATAAAAGGAATAGAAAGGGACCTTCAAACAAAGGTCCATTTTTCCAATTTTATAAATTTCCTTTGTTCGAAGGTTTTGCACCTTCGAAAAAAGGTACTTTTGACTCATCTTCAAATGAAGGTGTTTTCCTCTTTTCACCTCCATTCAAATTAGAATATGTGATGTCCCAAGACTAGGACTCACTATTATGGGTTTACCTAATGGAGAAGAGATTTGGTCAATAATTAGTGGAAGGAAGGGTTTCTTGTAAGGGTATGTGTAGAGGATGAAATATGGAAAGAGGGAGTAGGCTCTTTAGGTGTGTATTAGTAATGGATAAGTTAGTGGAAGGAAAGGTTTCTTGTAAGGATAGGTGTAGAGGATTATATGTGGAGGGAGGTAGTACGCTCTTAAGGTGTGGAGTAGTGATGTAGAAGAGATTTGGTCAATAATTAGTGGAAGGAAATGTTTCTTGTAAGGATCTTATGTGTATAGGATAAAATGTGGAGGGATATGGTATAACATAGAAGCCCGATAAATGGTCAAGACCAAGGGGGTATAATGGAAAATACGCTAAAATAAGAGAGGGTACAATGGGATTGGAGTAGAGGGGAGTAATAGAATATAGGACAGACTAGTAAATATTAATGGGATATGCTAGGAGGGGATGATAGAACATAGGGTGAATTAGAAGAAGATAATGGGACAAGACTAAGGGGGAATAATGAAATATAAGATAAACTAGAAGGGATTAGTGGGATGGGCCAAGAGGGGATCATAAAACATAAAGTGAACTATTATATGTTAATGATATGAGATTAGAAGGGAATAAAGGAACAAAGACTAAATTAGGAGAATATAATGGGACAAAAGTAAGAGCGGATAATGGAACATACGATGAACTAGTAGAGATTAATAGGATGGAACAAGATAGAATAAAAAATATGAGACCTAAAATATTAGGTTAATGGTATTTGAATATGAGAGAATAATATAATAGAGGATGACTTAGGAGGTATCTAGAGATTGACTATAGGACATTAAGTGGGAACTTAAGGTTTGAAGTAGTAATGAATAATGAGTGCAAGAAAAGGATTATTGTAAGGGTATGTATATAATATCTTCAAGGTGGAGGGAGGTGGTATAACATAGAATGGATAAAGGGACAAGACCAAGAGGGATAATGGAACATAGAATGAAATAAGAGCGTGTACAATGGGATGGGAGTATAAGGACATAATATGGACTAGAAGAGTTTATTTAGATAGGCTAGGAGGGGATCACAAAACATAGTGTGAACTATTAAATTTTAATAGGATGGGATTAGGAGGGAATAAAGGAATATAGGGTGAATTAGGATAAGATAATGGAACAAGACCAAGAGGGGATAATGGAACATATGATGTACTAGTAGTGATTAATGGGACATGCTAGGATGTAATGATACAACATGGGGTGAACTATTAGAGGTTAATGGGATGTGATTAGGATAGAATAATGGAACGGAAGATGAATTAGGAGTTTTTTATGGTTTGGCTATAGGACGCAAAGTGGGTACTTGAGGTTTGTAGTAGTAATGGAGAAGAGACTTGTTCAATAATAAGGGGAAGGAAAGGTTTCTTATAAGGGTACATGTGTATAAGATGAAATATGGGAAAATGTGGTATAATACATAAGGGATAAAAAGGACAAGACCAAGAGGAGATAATGGAACATAGGGTGAAATAACAAAGGGTACAATGAGATGAGAATATAAGGAGATAATGAAACATATGATGGACTAGAAGATATTAGTGGGATGGGCTAAGAGGGGATCACAAAACATAGGGTGAACTATTATAGGCTAATGGGATGAGATTAGGAGGGAATAATGAAACATAGGATGAATTAGGAGAAGATAATGGGACAAGAAAAAGAGGGGATAATGGAACATAGGGTGAAATAAGAGGGGTTGATGAGATGAGAACAAAAAGGGATAACAAAACATATGATGGAGTGGTAGAAATTAATGGAACATAGGGTGAACTACTAGAGGTTAATGGGATAGGAATATGAGGGAATAATAGAACATATGGTGAAATAGGAGGTGTATATGGTTTTACTATAGGACATGAAACTTGGGCACTTAAGGTGTGTAGTAGTAATGGAGAAGAGATTTGGTCAATAATGAGTGGAAGGAAACATTTTGTGTAAGGGTATATGTATAGATGAAATGTATATGGAAGTAATATAAAAAGGAGGTGTCAAAAGGCTAGGCTATCTAATAAATAGGTAAAATGTGTGTGATGGTAGGAATGGAATAATTAGGTAGGTATTGAATGGTAAATATATTTAAGATATCACAAAACCAACTAAACATACCATCCTCTATTAGATATGGAAAATAAGACATCATGGTAGGTTCCTCATAATATAATTCATTCACATCAAATGTCCTATACTCTTCATGTTTTTTTTAAATGTGTGTTGAGGAGGATACAAGTGATGTATTGTGGGATGGTGGAGGTAAGAGTTGATTTGGTTGAAGGGATGAGGTGTCTTGAAAATAAGTGTGAAAGAAACTATGAGCCTGGAGATTATTTTCCACTATGATCTACCATCATAAAAATTGACTTGTGTCCCTATAAAATAACATAAAGAACTTGTGGATAGAATTATAATCCAATGTGTGGATTATTTTGGTGAGGATATAATATGAGAATTGACACCAAATAGAATAAGCATTAGGAATAGAGAAAATAGCTAAGCAAGTTCATAATTTAAGGTCCTATGGGTGTGCTACAAGAAAATATATTCCAACCTTGAACTAGACTTCTTACTAAGGTGATTTCATAATCATTCAAACTATCAAACTGAGATAGAAAAGAGGATCTGCTTTCAACTATAGAATTTTAGTTTATCAATTGAACAAAGTTTTCTCATTTGTTCTCCACTTCATGTTCATCCAATGCTTGATTTTTTGATCAATTTTATTGATATGATGTTTAATTAGGCCCAACAAGTCTACTTTATTAGGCCCAAAAAACCCAGGCCATATGTTTTATTTATACCCCATGTTTAGTTTGTCTAATTGTGTGACATATTTTCATTTGTTTGTTCTTTTATATATCACTTTTATAGCCTTCTTTCATGACTCAAATGATTGAATAAGAGATAGACAATCATCTACTAAATATGAGTTGCATGATACTATCCACAAGTGGGAAACTTTGTGCACTTACACATGGTATTAAATTTATTCCCCACATTTGAAATAGGAAAATCCATGACCTTGACCACCACATCTACCATCTCCATGATGTGGTCAATCTCCACCCTATCCTTTTCATCTTAGTATATTTTACCACTTAGAAATATACTATGGTTGGGATTCATATTTGTTGGACAATGTGTATTATGGTTGGATATACTATCATTGAGTTGCATACCTATGTTGAATAAGAATGGTTGCATGCTTACATTGAGAGCTTGCTTGCTTCTAGACTTACAAATCTTGATCAACTTGGCAATAATTAGTGTCATGGGTTCTATTCTCACAAAACTTACACCAATAATTCAATGTAGTACCTTGGTATTTCTATAATAAGGTGCAAGAGGAGGTGTCATGATTCTCATGATAGATCATTCATTCTAGAATATGTAGAAGGTCTTGAAAAATTCTAACTACCTAAGATATCACCATGAAAGAATCAAATAATTTATCCCTTAGTACAACATCCTATGCACCTTAATCCTCATTTAACCTCCTTAACTTCTAATAATTATTACATGTGTGCAACTATCTAACCCATATTCTCCTCTAATAAATTTTCATGCCAAAATCCCATGGTTTGCCAACAAATTATAAGTGTAAGGTGTCTTCCAAAACTTCTTTGTGGGTTGTGAATTTAGACAAACCAACTCCCTCCACATATGTGTAGCTAACCCTTTGATTAACTATTCATTTTCATGCATGATATCAATAACCTAAGGCATATTGGTCACTAATTCTTTGTTCATCACTAGTCATATAATTTTTACACTAATCCCTTATATTGATTTTTTAGTTCTTTCAACATGGCAATGTTCACAAGCTCAAGTTTTGGGTACTCAAGTCCTTACAAGAAATTTTATTTTAGTTTGGCTAAATCATCCTTGGTGCCATTCAAATGTTTTTGGAATACCAATTGTATGCATGCATTGTGAGTGTGATAATGAATAAGCTAATTTTATGCATGTCATCAATCACATTCTTCATTTGAAATTATCACATAGGCCTTTTAATAATGAGTGGTATCTTTCCCCATTATTTTTTTTATATAGGAAGTATAGGCTCTACTAAAACTATATATCATAGCTTGGAATGTGTTAAATTTGGTGTAACTCTATGACAAAATTATCTAAGTAGGTAGTTAAAAAACTAACAAACTATTTTAATTCAAACTTTACCTTGTCAAGCTTTAGGCTCACTAGATGTGCATACAAGGGATCAAATTAAACCTATACTTTATCTATTTTTCATCTCAATTTATTTATTTAAAATGATATTAATTTTAAGTTATTACTAACATATGTTCTAGATAATAGATCTAAACTAAATGATGGTGGTGAGTCTGTTGTAAGATCATCCTCATTTAGTGCTAAGAACTTAGTGTTTGACTAAAGGCACAATTGACACTCCATCTCCTAATCCTATTGTATTATCTCCTTTTTTAACTTGACTTTGCAAATCCCTAAACTCAAACTTTGGTATAAATATGTGGTCTCCTCCATCCACATTATTATTTCTATGTCATCTTATGCATGTGTGTTGTGCCTAATGTGACTACTCTTATACAAGGTCACAAGAGAATCTTCTCTTCTCTTTTCCACTTTCTTTTGTGCTTTTTAAATTCTACAATAAAACAAGTAGACTTTATTATTTCTCTTTAATTAATTTTAGGGTAAGATCATATCATTTTTTTGATTGCACATCCTCCTAAATAAGAGGTATCTACTCCATAGTCACCAATCAAAGTAGACTTCAGTTTGATATAATTTTCTTATTATATATGTCTCTTTATGTGATCACTAAGAGCAATTCTTGAAATTTTTTACTTATAATTAAGTGGTATTTCTAGTAGTTCTAACACATACTTTTCTAGTTCATGCCTAGATGATAGTGTACAAATATTAATAGGGTCTTAACAATGCATATAACATGCTACTCATCTCAATGTTTTAAAAATCTGTATAAGTTCCAAGATAAAGTACTCATGTTATAAAGGAGCACGTATCAAAAAGAAAAGAAATTATTCTTATCCAAATCATTTTTATTATTGTCTAAATAATTTTAGTTTCATGTTGAGTTTTTTATTCTACTTTTGACATGCATCTTCATGGTTGTCCATATGCAAGTTAAAGTTGGCAAAAAAATGTAGGGGTGAAAATTGCATACCTTGCACTTTTCTCTTTCATTTTGTACTCACTTTGACCTAGTTGTCCTTTATGTAATGAAAAATATACAAGTGGCATGATTTATGTTCATAGCTAGCACATACACCAAGACTTAATTGATATCATTTGATCTCATTCCTAGGGACTACTAGTCTCAATCCCCAGTCTATCCATTTCTTACTCATGTTTTGTTCTACAATTCCCATGATTGGTCTAGGTTAGTTGCTCAATTTATGAAAATGAACTTTAAATTTTTATCCAACCCTTCCAAGTAACTATATTGTGTCAACTAGAAGTGTTAAATCCCGAGAATTAAGCATTCATAGACCAAAATTGATCATCCATATATGACTATATGTTTGTATTAGTATATAGGCATTTATGTATGATTGTTAAGTCATATCCAATCTTTTCCAAAAGCCATTAAATTGGTATCTTAAGGGTTTGACCAAGTATAACCAATCATTTTTAGCAAACTCTCTAAAGGTGTTCTTGAAAATTGTTATTTAGATAAAGTAAATCATAAGCATCCAAGTGAGCTAAAAAATAGAAATTACAAGTTAGCAAAATTCAAATCTATGTGTTCGATAATGTTTACACTAATAGAAGTGACCTAAAATAAAAAGTAATAAAATTTCATATTTTAAATCATTTATATGCTTACTTCTAATTTTCTACTATCCTTATAATCAAACACAAACACCTTACACTATATTTTTCATTAATCAAATTTCAATTACACTATTTATTAATGTATAAATTCTAAACATTTTATTCAATATATTTTATCATAACTTATATATCTAAATAATAATTTTATTAATTACATATTCATTAATTAAACTATTTTATTTATATATATATATATATATATATATATTTAATCTTAAATATACACTAGTTAATTCTCTCTCCTTCCATAACCTAAATAAAAAAAGATAGTACCCTCAATTGAAACATTTGACCATTATGAAATACACATGTCTTAATATCAAAACAACCACAACAATTAGCTTTGTACAAAATAATGGAATGTTTATATGAAGTCATTTATCCAAGTTACTTTTAGATTAAAAAGAATTTCCACTAGTGAAATTTCTTAAGAGACTAAACCATTCGTCATTAGATTAAAATATATATTTTGATTATAACAATCAAGTTAACTTTACCTAAATTAAATAGAATGAATATTATTCTAATTCTTTAAAAGTAAATTAATTTAATTATAAAACAAACTAATAAAATATTTATTATTATTTTTATAAAAGTTTTAAAAAAATCTAAAAGTTGTATGAACTCTTATAATATAAAAAGATAAAAAGAGAAAATGTCTTAAAAGTATATATATAATCACTTTTATTTTTTTTATAAAATCTATAAATTAATAAATATTAAAATAATTAATTATTAAAAATAAATTTAAAATTTAAAATAGAGAAATACATTTTATAACATATGATTTTTTTGGGTGTTTTATCGTTGGTTGTGGTTTTCTATATTATTGGTTAGTTTGATGTTAGTCTATTGGATGTTTTGTTGTAGTCTGTTTTTCCACTAAACTGTGTGATCTCTTTTGTAAGAATCTATTTTATTTCTGCCATTTAAATTTTATAAAAGTAAAGACTCTTGTTATCTTTTTTATATAATAAAATAGATATATTTCTTCTTAACAAATTAACTTTCGTGTTTTGATTAAAGAAGTAAGTGAAATGGGGCCCTGTACTGGGACCCCAATAAAACTAAGCTGAAAGCTGGGGTACATGCCAAAGAGATTTCTGAAGTAATGGATGTGCATCAAAAGATAATTGAAAGTGATATGGAGGCTGTTAATATTCTGAATCTGTCGTTGCTATTTCTGCTCCTCCCTTTTTGACATCTGTTTTGCTTATGGTATGCTGCTTGTTAGCTGTTTGTTGATCTGTGTGCTTATCTTTTGAAGCAGCTCTCTTTTTTATAAAGGGTTTCGGGGTCCCTTCAAAACCTGTTTTACCTCTAATAAAAAACAAATTAACTCAATCATCTTCTTATGCAACTAACCATTATTCATCTCCTTATGCACTCTTATCATTCTATGATGGATCACGAGTGTGATCCCAAATATTGATGCAAAAATTCAAACACAATCAAAATCCAGAAACAGCAAAATTGAAAACATTATGGATTGTGAAAGTCTCATAGCATAAATTAACTCAAAATGAATCTTCATTGAACACTTGATTATAAACCAGTGAAATCATTGTCTAATTAATTGTAAAACCTGGTGAACAGAAATTGAAAATTCGACCAAATAGATCATCAAATTTCAGACCTGGTATTGCTAATGTCAATTAAGGCCTGACTTGATACATCCTTTTAAGTATGATCAATCTTGATAAATCCAACAAGTATGGTCAATCATATTATATATTGTAAGCATTCAGATATGTTACATCACAATGATCTCATCCTCAATGGTGAGATTACTAACAGTTCTCTCTCCCATTCAAGTGAAAGCTGTTGAATCATAGCTCCACTCCACTATTACAGAGACTCACACAGGAGTTGTGAAGCTTTTAAATAAAAAAATTCAATAGAAGCAAACGCCCTCTCCATTGTACATAGAATAGTTATCATAGAAACATTAATACCAGTATAAATCCAAGCCATTACAAACACTCTACATGCAAGATGGTTAAGTAAAGTAGTTCTCTTTTTTCCCCTTTTCTGGCGGCTTTAAGCAGCAGCTGTACTTCCTTTCAGAGGCTCAGCAGTGGTGGTGGCCACATGTGTCTCTCCATAAGAAAAGTACTTTTCAACGAAGAATCCAGCATGGATGAGCACTATGTAAAACAACTTTGTTGCAGACAGAATGATGACAAATGATTCCAAAGCTATCTGCACATCCAAAATAGCATAAATGGATTAAGAACAGGGCGTTTTAATCTTTTGGGTAGTTGTGCAGTTTGTTAAAAGGTGGTCAAAAGGCCACAGAATATAGATAAAATCACATACCAACTTTGGGATCCTGCCATGCAAATGGATCTCTTTGCATGCCAACCTGCAGGATTTGGGACATGATTATTAGCAAACATTTTTATAACTTTTTTGCTGGAAAACTGCATTCATGAATTCTGTATTTAAAACACGGAATGTTTTGTAATACCCCATGGCAAGAAGTGTAAGAGCCCAAGCTGTTGTGGCTGATGAAGCACTGGAAGCCAAGCTCTCTGCTGTCCACACTCGAAGATGGTGGAGCCCTGAAAGACAGGAGGCTGCTCCTACAACTCCTGCTATCAGGGAAAATATGACCATAAAACCAGTGGCTTCATTTCCTATTGGAAAAAACACTGGTGAAAACGAGAACCCCACTGGTACAGTCCTCCTCGGTCCTGTCAAAAACAATGGATAGAAACCATATGGAAAGAAGAAAGAAAGTATGTTAATGTTCATGTAAAATTGAAACAGCTTGTATGTTATTTAAAGCATCTAAAGTTCAAATAACAAACAACTTACAACTTGTTGGGTGCTTAATTCTGAGCCAACTTACAGGTGCTTAAAATAAACAATACTAAAGTTGAATAAAACTCTAATGATTTTCTTAAAAATTATATTTAAGAAATAAGTATTGTTGAGGATCTAACATCTACTGTCTGTTGATGATTTTAAGGGATTCTATGATGAATGGTTCATAAGACACAACACTTGCTGAAGGTTTAGCAAATGTTATAGCAAGTTAAGCGGGATTAATCCTTGGGGAAACTCAATGGTTAAGTGCATTTGAGTCACAGTAGTACTAGGATGTGCGTTCTCCCAAGAAGTTCTGATGTTTCACCCATGTGAACATCACATAGAGACAATGAGTGCTAAGTGAACCATTAATAATCATGAGAGATGGATTCATGTGAATCACTACTCATGAAATATGGATCAATAAATTTGACGAATCCTAATAGAAATATCATAATCTACTCTCCTTTCCAGATAAAAGAAGGGTCATTACCCAGACCCAAAATATCATAACCTATTCAATCCATACTGCTGATT
>VDFB02163528.1:0-26673 GCA_007258455.2 Sequoia sempervirens
GGGAGTTCGAGCCTTGGCTGAAGGCGATGGTGGAGAACTATTGCAGGCATACGCACAAGTCAGTCATTGATTACAGAGGTTGCCGAGTGACCGTTTCATTTTGGCCTCAGGACTTTGAGCGGGTGTTCGGCGTCCCAGCTTCGGGAATAGGGGTTAACAAACCCAAGAGAATGACACAGGAACACAAAGAACTGCTGGTCAAGCAAGTGTGCCGAAGCGACTTGTCAGCCGAAGAACAGCATATCATATGGAATACTGGCAATCGAGGCCTCCGGAAGAACCACCTAGCAACGGCAGAATGGAAATGTTTGCTTGACCTAATGAAATGTCGACTCACAGGGGCGAGCCGAGCGTCGGACATTGCCTTATGGCAGGTGGATTTCATGGTCGGACTTCGCGTTGGCCGAGTATACAACTGGGCAAGGCTACTCACAGAGCGGATAAGGGATTTCCTAGCGCAGAGGCATAAGGCCTTCTATATGACTCAGCACGCCATAGCTCTCTTTTTGGATGCCGTGCACACACAGGTGCCCGAGGGCAATTGGGATCGGTTGCGACCACTCACTCACCTGGACCCGGGATGGCCTACGGTATTCTACTGGTCGGAACTGGAAGTAAAGCAAGCAGGCGAGGGCACAGCCTCGGGGAAAAAGAGGAAACGGAAGGAGGCGTCGGTGGAGGAAACATCAAAGGAGGAGGCCTCGGAGGAGAGCAATGCATCTGACAGAGAGGAGCCTATTGACTTATCTTCCTCGCCATCGGAGTCTAGTCCACCGGCCGATGAGGAGGTGTCTGTTGCCATGGGGGGTCAGGAGGCAGGCGAGATTGATATACCAGTATTGCAGCCGGCAGGATTTACTCTTCCGGCACCGCCAGCCAGCCAGAGTACACACTCAGTCACGTTTACCCTCCCTGCTGCGCCAGTTGGAGCCGGGCGGATGTTGAGGGTAGCCGCTTCACTACCGGGAGCATCTCCAGGGTGGGCACCTCTCGCCACCACATCACAGAGGGCACTCACTGTATCGGCGACAGGTTCCACTGCCTCGGTTGAGATACTGCCAGCGGTTTGTTCTCTTACACCACCGTCAGCATCGGTAGCAACAGAAGTGGCAACCTCGGCAGCAAGAGCTGGGGGAATGACCAAGGCCACTGAGGAGACGACTCCAGCCTCAGGAGCACCCGGGGTAGCACAGATCGATAGTTGGCTGGGATCGATGGGCCTCACCTTGGACGTGGCCGAGCAGCCAGACCAGCAGGAGAAGAGTCCCTCGAAGGGACAAGGGGACGAGGAGGGGCCGATCATTCACACCCAGCAGAGTGAGACGGCCAGGATCTGCGAAGACACACTTGCGCACCCGGAGGCGAGCATAGCAGAGGCACCAGAGACGACCATTCAGGAGCCTCAACCTGTAGTCGGGGAGCCGCCTCAAGAGGAGACAGAATATTGTATACCTTCTGATGATGAGGAGAACGAGGAGGGTGCTTCCACAGAGGGCTTTGTCGTGGAAATGTCACAGCCGGACCCGTCGGACCCAGTAGGCACGGTACAGAGATATGTGGAGGAGCTCGAGCACATGGGCAGATTGATGATCCGTGTGGGACAGGTTTCCAGGGACCTGAGGATTGGCCGATCGCCTCTGGTAGGCCAGGAGGTTCACCGCATTCGGGGATTTGTGCAGATGGGGTGCGAGGCGGAGTTTGCACGGATATTTGGCGAGGGGTGGCCAGCAGGAGAGACTCCTGCTATGATGAGAGCCTGGCGGGGTTGGCCACCGAGGCTAGTAGGACGGGATGCAGGCGTCCTGGAGAGTCTATACTACATCGAGCTTGCCTTCCGAGATGTTTTTCTTCTGATGAAGCGCCAAAGATTTTCCACCGAGGTAGCAGTATCTCGCCGAGTGGATGCCTATAGACTTCTTCAGCGGGTCAAGGATGAGTCTGCTGCGACCATCAAGAGCATTCAGGATAACTTGACTGAACAATCTCAGCTTGCCAGTGACAGGGGAGCCCGATTGGACATCTTGGAGCCTCGGGTGGCAGCCTTGGAGGAGGAGGCACAGCAGAAAGAGGCAGCATGGCAGCAGAGAATGAGAGCATTGGAGGACCAGTTGGCTGCAAAAGAGGTAGAATTGGCGGCCAAGAAGGCCGGGCAGCAGTGCAAAGAGCCAACCCATGGAGGCAGCCCCATGGTGAAGGCGGCGGGAGAGAGGGAGATCCTGGCAGACGGCAGCCCCACACACGCATCTGAGGAGCCGGGAGGCCCAGAGCAGTGAGCATTCTTCCACCACTCCGACGTCATCTGTGCATCCAGGGACGCACTCCCTTCCCCCTACTTCTCAGTAATCTTATCTTGTTGTATGTATGTCGTCTGGAAGACGACTTCCTTTTTGGGGGGGATGATGTTAGTCGGATATTTTACTTTGTTGTCGGCCGTAGTCGGCCTCGGTCGTAGTCGGCCAATTGTCAAATAAAACAATAGTTAGTAAAGAATAATAATGTCATGTAATGTCATGTACTTTAGGGAAAATATGTTTAGATTAATGTTAATGTAATGTTGTTATGAAACGTCGTGTCGGTTGGTTGTCTAACCACCGCCGAGCGTTATATGTAGTCGGGTGGATGTAGTCGGGAGATAATAATGAATGAGTTTTGTTGCCGATGGTTATACTGTAAGCATTGTGATACTCTTTGTACATGATATTCCTGAGAATGAATAAAGTTTCTGGCATTTTACTATGATGTCTTTCAGTTTATTGTTTTATCCTATGTTCTGCATATTACAAGTTTGCCAGTAGTACGTCAGATTAGAATCCTATTCCGTAGGCAAACAATTGGGTCTCGTTGGTTGCTTTTGAAGCAACTGGTGTCTGATCCTTCTTCTCCTTGCTATTCTTTTGTTTCTTATCCTTATTCTTGTTGTCACTACTTTGTCCTTTCTGTTCTTTTGTGTCTTGGTTGGCAGCCAGGGCATGTGACTTAGAGGACTTAAGAGTGCCCATCTGGATTAGCTTATCCTATTCCCGAGTGAGAGAGATAGCAAAATCATCTAAAGATGGCATGGTGAATTGAGTACCAAGTGCACCCTTAGTAGCATAGAAGGTAGAAACAAATACAGAATATTCTGAACTTAGCTTAGAGAGTATGCTGAGAATCAGTTGTTCATCTTTCTTTTCTATTCCACATTGTTTTAACTGCAGCCTTAGTGATTTCAATTTAGTGAAGAAATCTTGGATTGTGTTGAAATTGCCTGGACTTAAACTTATTAGTTAATTTTCCAACATATGACCCCTCATTGAATCTTGTGTGCCAAATAGAGTTTCTAACTTTGTCCAGATTTCATTTGGTGAATTTAAAGACTCAATGCGAGAGCAAATCAGGAGAAACAGACAAACACAATGTTCCATATGCCTCATCACATTTGTTAAACCACTTAGGCTTATCTTCATCATTAGCAGGTTCAGTTTCAAGTCCCATAGTTATCCTATGTAATGCAGCTTTCCTTAAGTAGATTGTCATGCGTGATTTCCAATCAAAGTAGTTGTATGGAGTTAGGATGGGCACTGTTGTTTGATCCATGATGAAGAAGTGCAGAAAAGAAATGCTGAAAAAAAGAGAACACAATCAAGACAACCCCCCTTTTCACTCAATCAGAGAACCCCCCCCCCCAAGAAAATTGATTTTGGCACTTTATAATTAGTGCATTTACAATGATGGAGTTGTTTTCCAGAGTTTTACAAATGTCCACAAATGGACCCAAATACTAAAGGTACAAAAATAATCGTTGAATAACAACTTCAAACCTACATAAATGTGTAGTGCTCGGAAAAATATCCACTTTCAAAAAAAGAATGACCTCGATACGAGATCATATGAGAAAGTTACAGCAGTTTGAAGTTCAAAAAACGAGGACTGTCCTTTAGATCTGATGAGAAAACTTAAATTCTGGAAAAATGGGATCATTTGAGAGAAAACCGATTTTACCACTGCAAAGAGCATGAAATTCTAACCACTTTCAAAAAAAAATTCGCTGAGAAATACCTCTGTATGACTGAGAACGAGCCGTTTGAATATCAGTGGTAAGAATGAAAACTGCAATGGTGAAGGGTCGAGCTGAAGCTTTTTGATGCGATTTTCTCATGATTTATTGACTGCATGAAAAAAGTAACTGATACCCAGATGGTTTTTTTATGCGACGAACAAAACCCAGATGGCGTTTTTCTTTATCACTTGCAGAGAATGTGGCTACAATGTAAAAAAAACGTCTTTAGCAATAAAAAAAAGGACATGCAGAGCTTCAGGTGTCCAACCTGGACGAAATTTATATGGAAATGGAGGTTTTTGGGCCTTCCAGAAACAATGGAAATGTTCTTTTGGCCTGAAAAAACCCCATATGAAAGATGCTTCACAAAATGTGAGTTTCAAACCCCCGTTTGCAACTTTGTCTGCCGATCTCTGATTTCGGTGAAACAAAAGTCAGATCTGACTTTCTTGAGCCTCCTGGACGCGTTGGAACAGCAAGAAGTGCCACCAGTATAACCAGAATGCTGCAATCACCCAGATTTCATGAAACACATGTGCAAACCCAGAGATTAAAAAATTTTCATCAAACTCTTCTGATTCTCCAGACCATCCAAAGATGCAAGAGAAGAGTATTATGAGTTTTCAGAAATTTGAAATAAGCTTTATTAGCCCCCACTAAATCTCACAAATAAGGAAACTAAATCTACTCTTGCACATAGAAAAGCTCTGATACCATGTTAGAATCTGAAAAGATTATAAACCCAGAAAACTAGTGCAAAAGAATAGATATTAAACTATGAAAACAACTGATATGAAATCAAAATAACAACATAGAGTCAGTTTCCGAGAGTAATGCAAATGCTAGAAGCAAAATAGCATTAAGAGGATGCAAAAGCAAAAGATACAAAATACAAGCCAGGTAGCATGCTTTTATAGACCAGGAAGAGGGAGGAGGTGGCAATACCGACCAATCAGGAGCAACCATCTATCGGACTAAAGATAGCAAAGTATCTTCCCAAGATAGCTAATGGATGTTCACATGTAGGAAGGTGACACCTCATAACCACTCACCTAATTAAGCATGATTTATTAACCTAAGCAAGATTAAAAAAAGGTGTAGGAAAAACGTAGGAATAAAAGGGAAAATAAATAACCCAACTAGGAAATAAAAACCTACACTAACAGCATAAAGCAGGGGCCTTGCATGTCAAATTATGATTATTTTAATTAAAAGGTCCTTTTCGGAGCTAGAATGGCATTTTAATTAAAAGTGACTTTATATTAAAGAGTTATAAGGGGGTTTTTAATGATATTTTTATATCATAAAGTTGGTTGCCCAACTTATGGGAGGTATAAGGGATTAAAAAGTAAATTAAATAATATCAAATAAAGAGACCAATTTGGGTTGTGGAAATGGAGGAGGAATATATACAACTTATTGGAGCTCATTCATTCGTTCATGCTGAAGAAGAATATTTGATAAGGGTTTTGCAGGTTGGACTGGAGAGTCTAGAAATACTCAGCTTCATTGAGGACGAAAACCTTCGTGAGGAACAACGCGCTACAGGAGTGAAAGATCTCCCAAGGCTACTTGCGGGTAGCTCCATTCGGGGGTGCATTGCACTTCAACGAATTTCAGAAAGAGTTTTGAAATCAGGGATTGACGGGTTTATCAGGAAATTGAAATAATTTGATTATAATTCTCAGAGTAAGGTATTTTCAAAGATTTGTGAAGGAATAGCAGAGTTGATCTCTCGTATGAAGTTGCCAGGCAAGACATGGATGCCCAAGCTTGAGATAAGTTCTTGATTGCATTTATTAGTGTCTTGTGTCGGGGCGACATATTGTTGGAGGGTGGCAGATTTCAAGTTGTTGGTCATGGAAATCAGCTTAGTGAAAAGTGGCAGAAATTCATGACCAACAATCAGCTTAGTGAAAAGTGGCAGAAATTCATTCTTTTGGCGTGAGGCTAAGTGCATACCCTTGGTCGTGATTTACATCTGCAGCCATGTGAACGAAGTGTGAGCTTTGAGCAAGAAAGGGGTTGTAGGATATTAAACCCTTGTGTAATGCCATACAACTCCTATAGCAGCTATCACGGGTGGTGCGTGGGGTTTATTGCTGCTGGTAGCAGGTTCTAGAAGTGGCATCTAGGCTGAATGATAGCTAGGGAGAAGCCGTGGTCACTTTAGAAGTCACAAGAGTTGCATTTGGTGAACCTGCAGCACTTTGATCTATGAACTAAAAACATTATGCATTGAATATTGTATTGCTTCAGCTATGTATTATTTCTGTTAAAAACAGCAGTGAATGTTTAACTTTAAAATAGCTGTAACTCTCATGTATGGATGAATGAATATCATACTTATTTCTTATGTATGTGAGAACTTGAATTTGTGAAATCAATATTGGGGTAACTGTTTGACAAAATGATACATATGTCAAACTGAGCTAAATTGGAAAAGAATTGTTCCCACTGGGGTGGGGCATTACAATGGTGTCAGAGCCCAAGTTCCTGCCATCCTATTGGTTTCAGAGTTGTCAATGGTTTCAGCAGGGTTGAAGAACAAATCAGGAAGAGTTATGAATAGGAAGCCGTCCAACTCTTTGAAGAAAATCAAAGTATGCCGGATAGGTTTGAAACACAGTTTTCCTTTAATGATTTCCTAAATTTAGTTGTAACCTTGAGACCTGGGAAGATAGGTTTGGTAAGGTACATTAGAAGACTGTTTGGAGAAAAATCAGAGGAAGGTTTAAAGATGGAAGAAGAAGCACTGGTTTGTGACTTGCAGCCTATGGGTGGCCTTGGAGAAGACAAAAATCATTCAACATGCACAGAGGTTGACAAATCAGAGATTCAGTCATCTATTGTAGCCAATCGGAGGAGCAGTCTTCATTTGGAGGTGCAATTTTCAGTCATGGGGAAGACATTGCAGCAGGCAATGAGTTCAAATTTCAGTATGGTACACCCCATGGTCTAGAACCTAGTGATGGGCATAGGGTGAGTAGAGATGTTGGAGCCTTCAAATCAATTGATGGTGACAGTTTTACATTTCATCCCAGTGATGATGATACAGGTGGCATTTGGTTTCAAACTCAAACCAAGCTTATGCAGGGTAGTGACAGTTATGATGCTCGTACTTGGGAGTTGGAAAATGATTTATTCACAAAGGGCACCAATCATGAGGAAAACAGTGATCACATCTTCCCTGAACAGAGCGAACAGCCTTATAGCACTTGGGATCCAGGTGTGATAGCCCCTACATATGACGTAGATCCTGTTTGGGATGGGTCTACTTATGACCATACTGCAGTTCCTACTTCATCTACACAGTTGAGCATGAGGGACAGCATTGAGGGCATCGACGGTATGGTTATGAACATTGATATCAAATCTGATTTTGTATTGCACGATGCTGATTACAAATCAGAAAATTTGAATGGGGTTGATAGGTCTCAAGAGTCCTATCATTTGGCAGGACAGCTAAAGGTGAATGAAGGCTAGATTATTGCAACCATTAGACACTTTGATGACACCCATAAGTTGATGGCACAATGTTGTTGGAGGTCTTCAGGAGTACATATGGACCATGATGGAGAACCTTCCCTTTTAGATTCGCAGGCGCTTAAAGAAGCATTAGTGGTAATGAAGTCAAATTACCTGCACCTACTCTCCGATAGAGACTACCTTCTCACGCTTAGTGAGATCTACTTTGATGCGCTAAGGGGAAAGAAGGGGAAGTGGATAAGCTTACTGATGAGCTTATGGTTACTAGGGATTGCTTGAAGAGCACTCAAAAGGGCCTTCAAGAATCAAAGATTTAGATTGACAAGTTCTACGAAGAATTGAGCTTGGCTCAATCATCATCATCCACAGCAGAAAATCAGTTTACTATGGCTGCCATAACACTTGTGGATGAGAGTGGTACTCATGGTTCAAGGGGAGAACCCCTTATGGTGGTCAAGCACGAGGAGGTTTCAGATTTGCATGGTTTACAGGACAGGTATGACTTCAAAAATTTTGAGTTTACATTCAGCTTGCATCATGGAAATCATGAGTCACCTTTGTGGAAGAGCCAGTTGAGGGCTCAAGACATAGATACAGCAGAAGTAGTGGTGTATACACCTTGTGCACCAGCCAACAGTGAAGTGCATGCATCCACAAGTGACATGGGCACAAGTCTCTATATTGGTGATGTAGAGATTGCTATTGGTGAGTCTTCTGATCAGGAGGCAGACTCTTGTGTGACAAGCATGATGAATCATCACGTTCTTCCATCTTATTCACATGAGGACTGCAGGGCTTCATCTTGTGGGAGCATGTCTCCTACATTTGCCAACAAACCAAGTAAGGCATTGGTTGAGGATGATCGTAGACATGAGCCTAGTGAGTCACAAGAATTTAAGGAACAACTAAAAGTCACTGAGGATAAGGTTGTCCAAACCTTAACCCGCTTTGATAGCACGCACAAGTTTGTTGAGTACCTCTTGTGGTCAACTTGATTGGAAGAAAGACAAAAAGGGGTAGTAGTTGGAACCTCTATTTCAAGTCTGCAAACTATCAAGCATGCCCTAGAGGTAATTAAATCAAAATACCTCCAGTTGCTATCAAATAGGGACTTTGCCATCGGATTCACAAAAAGGACTTGCAAAGCAATTACCAAATTTGCCCTTCATGAATTGAGATGTGAGCCTCCTCCTAATTTGTGTGATGAGAGTGATGAGGCATGGAATCCCAGTGACCATGCAGCTCTTCCATTGGTGCAAGTGGGTGAATTTCACCTTGACTGCATAGTAAGGAGTGCTCATCATTTCTCTTTCAGCCCCTACACAATTGATTTGATGGTGCAAAAATGTGGGTTGGCTCAAAGTTTATATCATCCACTCTAGAATGGTGTGTTTCCATTTTTAGAAGGTGGAAACAGGACCTGCAAGCATCCTACTCTGTTTCCTTGAAATGGTTGTATACATGTACAAGAATCAAGGTCTCATCATGTAGATGACTTCTTGGAAAAGTTTGCAGCTTCCTTGCTTCAAGGATTTTTGTTGGAGATACTTACCCTTGTGTGTCTTACACATGGGGGAGCGAGGATTCAAGGGAGTTGTGATTTTAGCAAGCATGATAGCATTAGTGTTCCAACTCGCAGTGATGGAGTTTTACTCCATAAGTTGATAGGAGATGGTTGTTCTACTTCATGGGGCAAAGATTCCTCTCATAACATTTAGAGGACAACGACAATTCGAGAGTTTGGAGGAGAGTTGCATCATCTCATCATTGGAGAGCAGTATGGGGTTGGTACTCTATCACCCTATGACCCTAGCAGTATTATGTGCATCCCCATAGGTTCAACTTTCAGTCTTGAGGTTGTTGATCTGTTCCATATCAGCAACCCAGAGGGGGTTGTTATACATTTTCTTGCACCAAAGTGGAGTATTCATCACATCCATGAGGGATCTACAAAAGTTTGGGAGTGATTTGGTGATTCTGGCACTTCAAGATACTTCCATCTTCTCATGTTTGACGGATGTGAGGATGTGGTGGTTTGGGATCCACGTGGTGACATGCTTGGCACCTCTTTTTGTTTGGATCCTGAGGAGTTGCTTCACAACTCATGGCACAATGGTAATGATTACATCAAAGTGGCGTAGTGGAAGTTGGCAGGTATTGAGAAAAGCGGACTTCCAATTTGGATGTGGGATCCAAGGATTCTTATGTCTAGTAGATTGCTTTACACTAGGGCAATGGTTGACAAGATTGTGGAGATTGATTTTATCTTTATTTGGTTGATACAAAGGGCATACAGTGGGGCATTCCACAGGTCTATCTAGGATTCTGGTATTCATATGACAGGCCAGGGTGTTCAAGTGTGGATTGCTTGGGGACAAGAAATCTTGTGGAGGGCGGACTATAATGTCCCCACCTTCAGGTTCCCTTGTAGTGCAATTGGCATTGACCTTGTGGATGTGTGTCAATGTGATCAGAGGAGTTATTTGATGATTCCAATGAGCTCAGGAGGTCTAGAGGACTCATATGCCACTTTCTGAGGTGATTTTCAGCTTTTGGTGTGCTCTCCAAGATTTTTGGAAATGGCTCCAATTATCCTTATTCTTCATCGAGATCACTCCAATGCAATCAATTTCAGATTCTGATACATTCTGGTTGTTTCCGTAAAATGGATGCATTAATGGCTTTGTTTTAATTATTTTACTAAGGTCACTAAATATTATTTAAAATACTTTAAAAGCACCTTAGTGTTATAGCTCGTCAAAAACGGGATGAAATGTTTTAAATCATGGATGCATAAAACAGGGGCCTTGCATGCCAAATTATGATCATTTTAATTAATTGGTCCTTTTTAGAGCTAAAATGGAGTTTTTATTGAAAGTGACTTTATATTAAGGAGTTATAAGGGGGTTTTAAATGATATTTTTATATCATAAAGTTGGTTGCCCAACTTATGGGAGGTATAAGGGGTTAAAAAGTAAATTAAATAATATTAAATAAAGAGACCAATTTGGGGCATGGAAATTGAGGAGGAATATGTAAAGCTTATTGGAGCTCATTCATTCGTTCATGTTGAAGAACAATTTTTTATAAGAGTTTTGCAGGTTGAACTAGAGAGCCTGGAAATACTCAGCTTCATTGAGAACAGACCCTCGTGAGGAACAGTACACCACAGGAGTGAAAGATCTCCCAATACGGCCTCATCACTTGTAGCTCACGCCCCTTCAACATATGTTCACATGCCCTCTTCCAAGGCTCACACCACTTGTTAATGGCTTGGACAAAATGCTTAATCAAACTTTCGCCCTCCTTCAACTATCCATGGCCCCCCCCTGGAAGGACCTGCGAGTCTCATAAATGCCACAACCCTACTTAGATTTCTGATTACTTCCAGCACTAAGAGATGTAGATTGGTGTGAGTATCTTAGAGTCACGCCAACAGAAGAACAAATACTCTAAGAAAATACAAAGACATGGCAGCCAAAATAATGTGCAAACCCCTCAAACTGTACTCCAAACTTCAATCCAGGCTCACGTCCATGCTAAAGGTAACCGCGGCTCAAGAAATGAATATAAATGGG
The DNA here is from genome assembly GCA_007258455.2 of Sequoia sempervirens. Classification (NCBI taxonomy): domain Eukaryota; kingdom Viridiplantae; phylum Streptophyta; class Pinopsida; order Cupressales; family Cupressaceae; genus Sequoia; species Sequoia sempervirens. The sequence continues at coordinate 11,107 of VDFB02163528.1, forward strand.
CTGCAAAAGACTCGCAGCCTCTCCTGGAGAACCCATGACCTGCCAAACTTCCCAACTTTACTTTATGTTTTCTCTTAACTTGACACCTAGGGTTTCAAATGTCCCACGACCCCCTTCTCATCATGCCCAGCGAACAACAAAAATCAACTTTAGATTATGCAAAATTTGGTGCCCTGAAACTAAGCAAACCCTTCTCAAATTGAATATTATCTCAAACCCTACAAGATAGAAAAATATAACGTTCTTCTCCAATTTGTCTCCCTAAATATGAGTCAAATCTATCCTCAGGTGACTGAATATGCAACTGAAACTTAATACCGAACTATGCCTGAAAGATATATCGATGCACTTCAATTTCTCTCTGATAATTTGTCTTTCCTAGCAAGACTCACAAATTATCCAATCGATCAATCTTGACAATGAAGTGTAAGTGTGAATCCTACATGAATCCACCTCAATCTAGCTAGGGCAAATAGCTTCACTACCGAAACCAAAACTGACACTTACTATAAAAAGTATGGACAAATTGTATGAAAACCCAACAAAAAGTGTCAAGTATCTCCAATAAACCCTTTGAACACACTGGTGACATCGAAATGCTCCTCTGAACTGGCTAACACAATCCTTGAAAGCCAGCTCCAGTTGCACTGCAAGAGACCTCGAAAATTGGGACATTACAAGTTATAACAGACAATGTCAGAAATTGTAGAGCAACTAGGTTATTGATTGAGGAGCGTTATTCACACATTTTTTGGACACCTTGTGTTGCCCACTCCCTCAACCCTGTGCTACAAAAAAATTGGCACCAAAATTGATTGGACCAAATAGGTATAAGCTAAGGCCAAAGAGATCCAAATGTTCATCACCAACCACCCTATGTCACAAGGCATATTTAGAACATTCTCAAAATTGGAGCTGCTAAAGGTAAGTTAAATATGTTTCACTTTAGTAAACTTTTTAAGTTTATTTTAATTTTCATTTTAATTTTTGTAATTTTTTTTTTTAATGTTGATTTTCAAACAAGTTGTTGAGAGCCATTTTGCCTCCAACACATTGTGAAGCTTCATGAGGCACTTTCTAACATAGTCATCAGCCCAAATTGGTCGATATGGAGGCAATCTAGCACTGCAAGCGTAGAAAAGGTTAAGCAAATAATCTTTGATGAAATTTAGTGGGACCATGTTGAATATCTCCTCAATTTCATTGAGCCATATTGAGCATGATCCGTTATACCAACATGGATAGGCCTTGTTTGGGTAAGATATATGATGGTATCAACCCAATGATTGAGAAGATGAAAGCCATCATAAATGCAAAAGAGCAAGATCCTAAAGAAACTTTCTTCAAACAACTACTCAAAATCATTGAAGAGAGATGGAACAAAATGACCACTCCACTACATCTTCTTGTCTTTGCATTGAATCCCAAATATCATAGTGTTGAGCTCCTTAATCTGTCAACAAGAATTAGCCCATATAGAGACGTTGAATTCAATCATGGGTACAAAGCAGCACTTTGCACTCTTCATTTATCTTGACATGCAGGATGCAGTGAGGATTGAGTTCATGGATTTTGTAAGCTCCAGCAACTTTAGTATTGATGTTCTTCGAAACAAGTATGACGTCGATGCTCACAGTTGGTGGTACTTCCATGGCCAATCATTCACACACCTACAACCTCTTGCAATCAAAATTTTATCGCAAGCAAGTTTTATAATAAAAAATCCTTTTTTTAGTTTTATTTATATTTAAAAAAAAAATTTGTAACTCTTATTCATACACCTACAACCTCTTGTGATCAAAATTTTATCACAAGTTTATTAAAAAAAACTTTTTTTAGTTTTATTTATATTTTAATTTTATAATCTAATTTTTTTATTTTGTAACTCATAACTCTCTAATTTTGTCTTAACTTGTTGCTAGTTCATCTATATTTGGGATGAGTTGGAGCACATACTCCTTCATCCAATCGACTATACTCAAAAAAGGCAAAAGACCTGGTGTATGTGCATTCAAGCTTGCAGCTCCTTACACACAAACAAAGTGGATACAAGTAAAGGGACACAAGGAAGTGGGATATTGAGCCACAGCATATCAACTTGGATGCTTCCACTTCCCACTTTGTTGCACTTGATGTTGAAGATGACCCAACTAGCAAGCATGAGAGTGCTAGTGCTAGTGTTAGTGTCAATCACACTATTTGTGGTTCTTCTAATTTACCAATACCTACATCATCTAATATGGATGGTAATGATGATATTTTTGAAGACCCATATGATGATATTTGATCAATGATGGCTGATTGTTGACATTATTATTTTTTAATTTTAATATATATCATGGCATTCGAGTTTGACTAATTGACATTGTAATATTTTTTATTTTTATAATGGATTTGTTTATTATATAATATATGATGCTATGTGACATGTATTTTAAACTTAATTACTACTGCAAATATGTCTATATTTCTGATTTTATATGTTTTCGTATGAAAGAACCTAACCTCAAAAAATATTTTGGCTCAACCCGCGAAACGAACCTTGGAACTAAAACCACTACCTGGATTGATAACTTAGTATATGATGAATGCCTTATCAATGTTATCATATGAGTATTAGAAATTTATTATATTTTTAATTTTTTTTTCTATTTTTTAATAGCCATACCTTATCATCCCTTAGAAATTGATCTCCCATAAAATCCATCCCAAAAACTCGGTGGAACATAGAATGTCATAAAATCTATCGAAATAACATCATGGCTCTCAATAGTTCTTGTGAATTCTAAAGAAATTGAAAATTAATTCCAAAAGTCTCCAGTTAGACACTCTAAATTACTCAATGTGTATTGATATAACAATCATAGACTTAGATTCAAAGTAATCCCATCAAATTTCCAACTCTGTCGCATTCCTAAATAATTGTAAAATATAAGATGAAAAAAAATAACATGCAAATTAATCCAAAGAGTTGTGATATAGTGGTAACGAGGAAGATTGGTAAGAGAATGACCCAGGTAAAGGCAATCCATATCTTCAGCGGCATATGGCAAGGTTGTGATTAATGATTATGAGCCATCTCCATGACACAAGTTTACAAATCCTATGAATGTAATCAAAGATTACTCCACACCACCTTAATGACAACCCGCATCCTCACCTATTATTTACCACATAAAGGGAATAAGATAAAATAGAAATTGTCAAAAATGGGAAAAGCCTAAGTAACAATCAAACACAATACCCCAAAACTTAGACTGGGGTACATAAGGGAATAAGATAACACTGAAATTGTCAAAAGTGGGAGAAGCCTGAGTAGCAATCAAACGGCATACCCCAAAACTTAGACCGATTAAATACCCCATTTGTAGCATCTAAAGCCAAAAATTTACCCTGCAAAGGACTGCAAGGGAAATTTTAAAATCATGCAACCAGATTCAGATTCCCAGGATACATGTTAAGACATTTACCAAATTAACCAAAAAAATCATATGCAAATGTCAGTGGTAAATATTGTGCTCTGATACAAAGTAAAGGTAATTTTTTAAGGTCGCCTTCAAGCAAGACGTCAATTTGATGTATGTGACCTCCTTGTGAGCAATTGTTATTCTTAAAAAAAAAGTGCGTTAATTCTTGTTATTTCTTTGAAGAGAGTTCTCCAAGGAGACTGAAAATATCAGAATTAAAAACACTATACAATTTTATCCAGATACATGATATTATTTCCAATTGTGACAATCTAAAATTCTTTAATTGTTTTCCCATTTATTGTTCAACCATGTGTAAAACCCTAACCCACTCCTCATTTAAAGCTGTGCCTCCTATATGGATAACATAAACCTTCACTATTCAGACCCACTCAAGCAGTACATAATAGAGTCCAGTGTTCAAATCCCCAGGTATATTAAGGAATTTCCCAAATTACGAAAGAATATTATGCAAACTTTCAACTGGTGAGCAATCTTGCCTTCATAGTAGATCCGTATGTTCAGGCCCCAGCAAAAATGTTAAGAGAATTGATCAGATTTAAAAGAAATATGAAAATAGGTAAGCTTTTGTAGCGTAGCCCCCTGTACATAACCCCAAAACAAATGTTAAGAAATTTACCAAATAAAAAAAATAAAACATAAAAATTGTAGACTAGTTAATAACAGCGCTTTAATAGTCTGTAGGACCAGACGGACTGGTGTGTAAGGAGGGCTCAAGTGTTGAATTAGGCTAAAATAACTCATCTTTGGCGGCATAGCCCCTCGTCCAGGACATGTATTAAGTGTAGAATTGGGTTAACCCAACACATATTGTGTACAATTGGGTTAAGTAGCGCATAATATGTTAGATTGAGTTAATAAACAGGCCAGGCGTAAGTTCCATGTGGATTTGAGGGGCAAAGTTCACGTCTACTTTTATCCACAAGAAAAATTTAACAGATGATATTCATATTTAGTCTAATTAAACTACTGATTTGTAAAACGCCTGAAACTTACCTCATCGCCCACTTTCCATTTGTCAACATTCTTGCCCACCGCCTCAATTACCCCTGAACACTCCAGGCCAGGATAAGGAGGTGCCCCTTTAGGCGGAGGGTACCTGCCCTGCCTTTGTAGGGTATCTGCCCTATTCAGTGCTGTTGCGCAGATTTTTATCAGCACTTCATCATCATTAAGCTGAGGATCGTCGACTTCTTGAACTTGCATCACATCTGGACCGCCCGGAGTTGTTATCACCACTGCCTTCATTTTGTTATGCTTTCTGGGAACGTTTTACTCTGAGTTGTGGAAATTCGAGCCTCTGAGGTCTGTATTGAATTAAGAACTGTATGATGAGTTACGGGTTACGCGGAGGGCTGGTAGGGCGGGCTACATAGGATGTGGTTGTGGGATTGTAATGGTGAAATTTGCATCCCCGCGCCAATTCCCATTTAGGGAACTTTGTTCCCATATTGAGGGTGTTTCAATATAGGTACCACATATTTTTTGATAATATGTGGTATATTTTTGGACAATTTTGGGTTTTTTTAATGTGATTTTTATTTTTAATTAAGTTTTATTTTTATATTTAGTTGATAGACTTTCTTTTATATGGATTCGGGAGTCTATGAGTCTACATTTCATCAATAAGCATGTCTCATGTCTAAAATGAGTTTTCTCTGTCATCTCATCATCTCTAGGTCATCAAAAAATATTGTTTCACGTTGTAAAAAAAACTTTTGGGTAGTTCAAACATTCCTCTCATCACACTTGAAATCAAATTTTAACTCACAAGAATATTTTTGTTTAAAAGGTTACAAAAATCTTGTATATTGATTTTAATGTCTAATCTCACTTTGAAAAAATATCCTAGATTGCCTTCATCTATGTTTTGATTGGACTTAGAGCATATTATAGTAGAAAGTTTCATAAGAGTCCAAACAATATAAGTTGGAATTGCCTCAAGTTAAGCAAATTGACTATTTGAAATACTGTATGGAGATGATATAAATCCACTCCAAGCACTTTGGATTTGAATGCACATTGATGTCTTCAAATTTGATTTCCCCTTTCACAAGATTTTTCCATTAATGAATGCATTGATGTCCATGGTCATGCTTTCTTTGTCACTGCCCAAAGTGAAAAGTTGTGAAGGGATCTTTTGTGCCATGTGAAAAGCTCAAATAAGTGCCTTATATACAAGTACTTATTATACAATTTCTCATTTTTTATGTTTTGTAATGTTTATCCAGTCTTCTACTAGTCTATACTTATTGTGGCTTTGTTTAGGGATCTTGTATTTTCAATTATTATTTCATTGTATCAATTTATATATTCAAGGCAAGGGCATCTATCTTTCAAAATTTTGGATTGCGGTAATTTCTTCCTATGTTCAAGCTACATGATAAGTTTGTTTTTAGTCAAATCAAGCTCTAGTGTTTATTTATGCTTAATCATATATAGCTCTAGTTTTTCCTGTTCCTTTTCATCATTAGATCTCAATCAAACTCATATCCACTTTTCATCTATAAATTTTGTTTTTTCTTATCTTAAGTTTATTACAATTTTAATGTTTTAGTTTAAGATTCACTAGTTTGTTAAATTATCCATTGTTGCATGGGTTCTTGACAAAAAAAGAGACACTAGAAAAATTTAAAGATAAAACTTTAACATAATTGAAATGTAAAAAAAAATACATGATTAGAAAGCTAAGAAAGATCTTGACATTGTTGTGGTGTTTTTTAACTCAACATTGAAAGACACGTAAACCTAATGGAAAGCATGCTTGAGATTATGTTATTTTTTACTATTTACAAAAAAATATTCCTTTAGGCATTGGCATGCAACTTTAACTCTTTGGGTTGGATGCCCAAGGCAAATCCAACCCTAAGGGTTGGCAATGTTAGAAAATAAATACATAATACCTAGAAAGTTTAATCTATTTCCTATATAACCCAATGAGAGAAAACCATGCAAGGAAGCTTACATAATAATCATATGTAAAGATAAAATAGACAATCCACAAGATAACGCAAGATGTATCGGGGAAAAACCCTCAAGAGGGAAAAACCTGGCCTCCAAAAGAATTCATGTAATATATGCATTATTTAGTAATAAAACATTACAATGCATTTATAGAGTTTTCGTGAACACTTTTGAAACATCAAGCTCCTCCAATGCACTCTCCATGTGTCCAAGCATGTAACCAAGTATCACATGCCATTCTTCACATGTATGCACTCACAAGAGAAACTTGACACTATGACAATCCACTCACCCAACCAACCTTAGCCACTAAAAACGTGCTTGATTTTATAGACTCAAGCTCACACAAATGCAACTAAGTGGTAAGATAAAACCATGTGCCTCAAAACCATGAGTACACAAAACCATTGACCTCATATTTTCTTTTTCATACAAACATTAAATATTTTTTCCAGTTAATCATTTTATGTCTCCCACACATAAAATAACTAACTCAATGTTACTTACAACTTTACAAGTGTCCCCAAATAAATATCTATCGTGACTAAACACATCTCCTAGATGAACCACAACTAAATATTTATTTATTTTACATAATCAAAATATAATTTCATTATTGTGCAAGGTGAAGACAAGAAAATGGATTACACAATACCTTCACCTAAAACCCTTTTTTCTCCTTAGATAGAGCTAAATTAGAGTGCACCCTAGCTCCACTTGATTTTCTCTTTTGATGTGTTGATGGAGGAATATGGTTGCTTATGAATTTAGCAACATGATGGTAGGATTAGGATGATAAGAATATGATAATATGATATTAGCTAAGTTATGAAAGAAATAGATAGAAAATTCAACAACATAAGGCTATGAATAAGGAATATTGGTATTGTTGCTTGATTTTCACCTACGAGCTCATCAGGCAGGACAAATTGCGTTTCAGAGGTTCATAAAGGCCAAATGGGGAATTTGCATCAAGGGTTAGATCATGCACCTGAGGATTTTTCACAAGGAGGTATATTGGAGGCATGCCTTGATCAGTTTTGGCACAAAAAACTCATTAGAGAAGAAAGTCGGCAAGACCCTCTTGTTGTCTTGCCGACTAGCAGTGCATTCTACTTGGTTTAATACACCCGTCGCTAGGACATTTGGGTCGCCATGAGTCTTCATGTATCTCTCTGCTTGGAGGGAGGTCATGCCGACAGTTTCTCACAAGGTTGGCAGCACAGCGAATGTTTTGCCTTCGGCAAGAGGTCTCGGCGATCATGAAGTGTCTCACCGAAGGGTTGTGCCTTCGGCACAAGGTCTTGCCAAGAGATGGAAGTCTCGGCAAAGGGAGGCATCATCGATGTAAGGTCTTCCTAACCCGCTAGTGTCCTGCCAAGGTGTTCTCAGTTCACCGAAGGTTTTTCCTTCGGCATGGGGTCTCACCAATAACATAAAGTCTCGCCAAAGAGTAGGAGCTCGGGGAGATGTCTCGGTGACTAGCGGAGGTCTTGGCAAAAAGGTATGTCAATGGGGAGAAAAGGTGAGCCTCGCTGTAACATCTCGATGACCACAAGATGTCTCACCGAAAGGATAGTGCCTTCGATATAAGATGATGAGCTCGGGGAGATGTCCTACCGACATGGGGAGGTCTCAACGAAAGTTGTGAGTTCAGCCAGAGGTCTCACCGACCAAGCAAAGTCTCCCCAACTAAAATGAAGGGAGCTCGATAGGAGTTATCGCCGAAGCAAGGTATCTTTGGTGGGAAGTTTGGTCGAGACATGGGTGTCTCGCTGACGGAGGAGTACAATGGTATAATGATAGGGCTTCAACGTGAGGTCTTACCGACTTGCCAGTGTCTCGTAGAAGGAAATGTTCGAGCCTGGGGAAAGTGGTTTGTGTTCACTAAGAGGTCTCCCCAACCCAATGGTGTCTCGCCAAAGGATGAAGGGATCGATGAAGGCTCTTGCCGATAGCGATGGACTTGCCAATTAATGAGGGGTATTAGCATGACTCTTAGCGCCCATTATGACCTCTTGCCGAGAGCGAAAGTCTTGCCGATGATGCTATAGGGTATAATCGCATCAGGGAGACACGGTAGGTGTCTCACCGACATGCGATTCAATCTAAGCGACCCTTGACCATCTTGTGATTCCATGTAACATCTATTCAGCCAATAAGAGGAGGCTATAGGAGAGCTGTGGCAGTTTGACCCCTGTGAAGAAGACCAACAGAACATAAGCAACGTGGATCTGCTTTAAGAATAAAGTGATGAATCAGTTTGATATCCAGGAGGTGTCATTGGTAAATAGAAGAGTAGAGACCACAGGGACAACTGGGATGTCAACTGGCGAGGGTCGATAGACATTAATGACATTACCTCAAGGCATTCAAGGTAGTTCGGCAAGGAAGTTCGAGGGTGGATACGAAGGCCATGAAGTTAATACTGTGGTTGCAAAAGATCTGAAGGCTTCTCCTAAGGGCGATCTTTTCACACCAACATAGACAGTAGGGATACACTTGAATGCAGCATTAACTTTATTCGAAAAGATCTAACAATCCTTTCTCAGTTGATGTATGCTTTGTAACTCATTTCAATTCTAGAATATAAAACACAAAGTTTACCTTGAAAACCATTGTTAGTGTTCAGACTACTCTCATTTATGTATTTTTAGACTATGCAAGTTTTCAACTATGCTTCTCTAAGTCTGCATTCATACCTTAAAGTTGTGAAGTTCAACCTTCCTTCTTAAAATGTGTATGTAGATCAAGCCTTTTAAGAATGATGCATAAGTTCAATAGGGTTATGTTGAGTAAATGAAATAGCTACCATTAGTTTTCCAGTGTATGTCCATCTTGTTTTTATTTCATGATTTCTTATCAGTTCGGTGCATCACCATAGTATTTAGTTTTATTTTTATGCACTCTTTCTCCCTTTTATTTTGCAAAATCAGTAGTTTAGGTGACACTAAAGGAATCTGGCCTTCTTCGGAGGTTGACCTTTGTCTATAAGTGACCCACAGCTTTGGAGGTCTTCCCATGTTACACTGAGGTGTTGAACATCAGGCTCAACAAGGGTGCAACTTCAAGTGATAACAGTTTCTGGAACACCCGGTGGGACAAGTTCCACATTATACTGTTGGTTTGGTATGCAACCAACAAGTTCAGACTTTTTAGAAGTCATTCTTGCATACTGGGTGACTCCATAAAGAGAAAGAACTTTAGAATCAGCGCTTTTATAGTTTATGAGAAGGGTTCAAACAAGGAGCAGCTTAGGTCCTTTTAAATATTTGCAGCTGTCACCACCCATAAGACAAGGTAGGGTAATAGAGAGGTCAGAGACCACACTTATCTATTCTAGAAGAACCAAATCAACTCCTCCATCTGTGAGATTCTAGACTGATGTCTCACCTTTTGTTTCACCAGGAGTGCAGGCAAATCCATCCCTAATGGTTGCTCCTAAAAATTAGCCTTTTGTGCCATTTAATGGAGGTAGTCCACTAAATTTGACACAACATAATGATATTCCAATGGCAGCTTTGAAAAGCTTGCCAACTTTCACTGGAGAAGACCAGACTACCCCAATTGAGCATATACGAGACGTGGCTTCCTTATGTGGTGTGCATTACATTACACAAGAAGACATAGCTATAAGACTTCTTGCAGCATCATTCAAGGGAAGAGCATTACAATGGTTCAGGAGCCTTGGAGTAGGTTCAGTTGCCACTTGGGACAAGTTAGGTGACAAATTACACAGGCAGTTTCATGATAGGTTTGACAATTTGTTTTTGTTGGAGCAATTAACTACGCTTAAGAGGGCTCCTCAGGAACAAATGAATGATTTCAATTTCATATTTCAAATAACCTGGGATAGGATTCCTACAACAGTGAGACCACCTCTAGAATATGCATTTTTGTACTTTTTGAAGGCCCTTAATAGCAATATAGTTGTTATGATACAATTAATGGGGGGTGTTTCTCTACCAGATGCATTTGAAGTAGCAATCAGAGCTGAAAACAACCTAATACAAGCTGGTAAACTTGCTCCTAGGGCACCAATGCCTATATTTCCAGATATTCACTCAAATATCCCTTTGCAGATACCACCTTTTGCACCTTTGCCACATGTTCCAGCTGCCATAACTCAAGAGACTGTTGCTACAAAATCTTCGAATGAGCTACAGGAGATCAAAAGTTTATTACAAACTTTTGGAAATAAGCTTGTGACCTTGGAGAAGCAACAAACATATAACATACCCTATCAACATCAGAATTTTGGTCAGCAACAGCAGTATCAAGGTAATAGACAAGCTTACCAAGGCAATTACCAAGGCCCAAGACAGGGTATAAATACTAGACCTTTTCAGGCTTATGCTCCAGCACCTGTTAGTGCAGTTAAGGATCTTGTCCCTATTCAAAACAATTTAGCAGCAGATTATGAGTGGTGTTACCCTTGCAACCAAACTCATAATCAAGCCACTTGCTCAAATGGACTCATTAATCAGGCACTTATGGTACATAATGCCTCAAGTTCATAGCAGAATGAATTCAATGATGCATCTCCACAACACCAAGATCAGCCTACCAATGACACTACTCTTCTTAACTAGCAAGGTGAAGAATTATGTGGATTGAATGTAGATGATTCTTCAGTAGCAGCTAACACAAGGGCAAAGAAAAGAGCTTTTGAGCTTGATCAAACAACTGATAAAGGAAAAACATTAGTTGCAGAACCATCTACATCCCAAGTGGCTCGTGGATTGCAGAGAGATCAGCAACCCCCAGTGAAGGAGCAGCCACACTTGCAAGCTGACCACACTAGCATAAAGGTAATCATAAATTAAAGCTAGTTGTACCCTATAACATTCTTGATAGTATGAAAAAGACAAATGTAACGATGTCTATGTGGGATTCATTAGCTTCCTAGGTCAAAAAGATATGTTACACTTGCTTTGTCAAATTTTAAAGTGTCTGATGAATCTGACTCTCCAATAGGTCAAGAAAGAGACAGGAAAAGAAGTTAAACAACCCAACAAAGAGATAGGAAAAGAAGTTAAACCACCTACATTTTACGTGTCAGTAATCATAAGTGATAAGTTAGTTCATAACTGTATGGTAGACAGTGAAGCTAGTAGCTCAGTAATGCCAAAGCAAATTGCTGACAAACTTGGATTGAAGTATCAACCTTTAGAGAAAGGAGTGATTCAATTGGATGGTACTTTGGTTAATACATTGGGTGTTATTAAAGATTTGAGTCTTACCCTTCATGCTTGTCTTAATTTTTTAGTTCCTCAGGACATATGTATCATAGATCTCCCACCTTTCTTTTCCTTGTGCCTCTCAAGAGACTTTACAGCTAAGATCAGTGGTTATGTGTTAGCTGACTGGTCTCATATGTTGTTTAGAACTATATATGGAACCAAAGTCATTATTAAATCTGAAAGGTTGGCTAAAGACCACATTGAGCCATATAACCCAAGTCCTATCAATGTTGTTCCTATGGCTGCAGATGTAAATTGTGTCATTTTTACTGACAGTGAGTTGGCTGCTGCTCAAGAACTTCAATCAGAAGTTGTTCCTGATGTGCTGCTACATGAGTGGGCAGTTGAAAACGTGTTGGACAATCCTGTAGATCTTATTCAAGATGTTGGTATGGGTAATTATGTGATGCTTGAATCTGATGCAGAGATTCCAAACCTTGAAAAGGGTACAAATCAGTTGTTGCAACAACAAAGTGGACTTTGGGAAATGTTTTTTGATGGTTCCAGAAGCAAGAATGGAGTAGGAGGAGGTGCAATGTTGATTTCTCCACAAGGTGATAAGTATTTTTTAGCCTTTTGTTTTGCTTTTGCTTGTTCTAACAATAGTGCTAAGTATGAAGGACTTATCCAAGGCCTTGAATGGGCAAGGAAAAGAGGAATTGACTGTTTGAAAGTCCATGGAGACAGTGAACTGATAGTTAATCAGATTAGGGGGATGAATGTTGCTAGGAATGATGCTTTGAAGTCTTACGGAAACAGAGTATGGAACATAATTGAAGAATTTAATGCCTTCAATTTGATTTATATTCCACAAAATCAGAATAAGCATGCTGACAGACTTGCAACAATTGAAGCGTAGTTTGATATCCCAAGTGATATTAAAAAAACAAAATACAGTAGTATGTTAAGGTGGTTATCATGCCATCAATTCTTGATAACAACATTAACTGGTAGGTATTTGAAAATGATGAACAAATTTTAACCTTTCTGCTCCAAGAAGATCAATTTTTTGTAGCAAACCAAGAAAAGATCAAACAACAGTATGATGATCAAGTGATACAGCTGAAGATGAATAAACTTCCCAAAGGGCTGGTTACCTTGGAATCCATATTCAATTCTGATGATCAGCTTAAGAAGAACAAGGTCGGCATTCAAGTGAAAGAAGATCATTATGAAGAAGTGGAAATCTTTAAAGGTAAGCTTCTCAAATTAGGCAAAATCTATTCAACTGAGGATAAGAGAGCTTTCATTGTTTTATGCCAAAAATATCATGATGTTTTTGCTTGGCAATATTTTGATTTAAGAGGGTTTTATCCTCATATTGCACAACATACAATTGAGTTAGAACCTAATGCCAAGCCTATTAAACAAAAATAGAGACCATTGAACCCCAAGCTTGAACCCTTGATGATCAAAGAGCTGACCAAGTTAGTTGAGGGGGGTATCGTATTTCCAATTAAACACACATCTTGGGTTTCTAACCTTGTTCCAGTTAGAAAAAAGAATGGTGAGATAAGATTATGTGTAGATTTTAGAGACCTTAACAGAGCATCCCTGAAATATCATTATCCCTTGCCATCTATGGAACAAATTCTTCAAGTTGTTGCTAGATCAAAAAAAAAAAATCTTCTGGATGGATATTTTGGTTATAACTAGATTATAGTCAAAGAGGAGGACCAACTTATAAAACAACATTCACAACAAAATGGGGCACTATGGCCTACAAGAGAATGCCTTTTGATTTATCTAATGTTGGTGCCACCTTTCAGCGTGCCATAGATATGGCATTTCAGAATTTAATTCATAAATGTCTGCTAGTTTATCTAGATGACATAACTGTATATTCAAAAAATATAGATGAACATTTGTCACATCTCAAGCAAGTTTTTGAAAAATGTAGAGTATGGAATATCTCTCAATTTGACAAAAAGTATTTTTGCAGTTCATGAAGGTAAGTTGTTAGGTCATATAGTGTCAAAAGATGGAGTTACCATTGACCCTGAAAGAGTTAAAGCTATACTTGAACAACCATTACCTAATCACAAGAAGGGATTGCAGAGTTTTTTAGGAAGAATTAACTTTCTAAGAAGATTCATTCCTGATGTTGCAAATTTACTACAACCCTTGACCGCTATGCTTAAAAAGAATGCAGTTTTCAGTTGGACTAGAGAAGCAAAACACAGTTTTGAAGAAATCAAGGAAGATTTAGCATTAGCTCCAACACTGGTAAATCCAGATTTCTCTAAAGACTTCTTATTATATGCTTTTGGCAGCGTTGGTTCAATCTCTACTATGCTGGTTCAGAAAAATAGTGATAATTTAGAGCAACCAATAGCTTTTTTTAGTCAAGTACTAGTTGATTATGAAGAGAGGTATACATTTGTTGAGAAACATGTTCTCGCTGTGATCAGAAGCCTAAAGAAGTTTAAGCCTCTAGTTTCAAACAATAAAATTCATATTCTAGTTGCACACTCAAGTGTGAAGGAATTTTTGTTGAACAAATATCTGAGTGAGAAAAGAGCAGGGTGGATCACAAAAGTAATGGAATTTGATGTTAACATCAACATCACAAAACTTGTCAGGGGTAGAGGACTTTGTGAGCAGCTTGCCTCCACTTCTGAAGATGCACAACAATCAGAAAATGGTGTTGTTTTAACTAATATGAATGAGTCTCAAAATATTTAGGTTGTCGCACCTGCATCAGTAGCAAGTTGGGCTCAAGAAATGACCCACTTTCTTCATACTAGTGAATGTCCACCAGGTCTAGATAGAGAAAAATGAAGATACTTCAGATTGCAATCAATTCCTTATATCCTTATTGATAATATCCTTTTCAGGAAAGATCTGAATGGTGTCTTGTTAAGATGCATTGATACTAATCAAATAGAAAGAGTACTACATGAGTTGCATGATGGAGTTGTGGGAGGATATTTTGCTCCAAGGAAAACTGCTTGGAAAATCATGAGAGCTGGTTACTACTGTCCCAGCTTGTTTAAAGACACATATGCATGGTCAAGAAAATGTGTTAAATGTGTTTTATTTTCAGGAAAATAAAAGTTGCCTGTTATGCCTCTACATCCAATTCAAGTGGAGCAGCCCTTCATGAGATGGGGTATTGACTTCATTGGACCAATTAATCCACCATCTAGTGCTGGTCACAAGTGGGTGCTAACTACTACAAACTATTTCACACAGTGGACAGAGGTAGTAGCTTTGAAAGAAGTAAGTGAATCTTCAGTTTTGAGCTTTTATGAAGACATAATCACCAGGTTTGGAGTTCCTCACTCCATCATTTTGGATAATGCTCTTGCATTTGTTGGATTAAGAGTTATAGATTGGGCTATTAAACACGGGATTCATTTGAATACTTCCTCCAATTATTACCCACAGGGTAATGGATTAGCTGAAAGTATAAATAAAAACTTGATCAGAATCATTAAGAGGACTATGGAAGAGAATCAAAGAATTTGGCATACCACATTGAAATCTACACTTTGGGCAGATAGAATAACCCCTAAGAGATCAGTGGGTAATTCTCCATACGTCCTTATTTATGGTAAAGAGGCTAGGTTACCTCTGTCTGCAGAGCTTCTGGCTCTAGACATCATCCATCAGTTGGAGATATATGAAGAACAGGACCCAATGTCCATAAGGAACGCAGAGTTCATGGAGCTTGAAGAATCAAGAGATAGGGCAATGAAAACATTGGAGTATCATCAGCTTCAAACAAAGAGAACATTTGACAAGAGAGCTACAATCAATTTTTTTTAAGAAGGTGATATTGTTCTCAAATGGGATGTTCTGAAAAGCAGGCTAGGCCATCACACCAAGTTTGACAACATGTGGATGGGTCCATTTATTGTTAAAGAATG